>CAJNIZ010047043.1:21796-33364 GCA_905231905.1 Symbiodinium pilosum | reverse complement strand
CCCTGTATAATCCCCCATGTAGCCCCCTTTTAAGGAGTTTGGATACTAGGAGTCTAGACTATGCGGAGGGGGTAGCTATAGATCATATGGGATTCCATGTGCGTCGGAGGGCAGGTGGCCAAGACGAAGGGTTAACGCGACAGGGTCCCTGAACAGGTTCAGACCTGCAGCATGTACCTGAGGCTGAAAATATGGTAGTTGGTTTAGGGTTTAGGGTCTAGGGTCTGGGGTTTAGGTTTAGGGTCTAGGGTTTAAGGTTTAGGGTCCAGGGTCTGGGGTTTAGGGTCTAGGGTTCAGGGAGGACTGGGTATCGCTTCTAGAATGGAAAATCAGCTTGGAAAGAAGGCGGAAATAACATGGAACCTGGGGAATATGAGGCTTATAAGGATAATTGCCAACGATGCTAGGTCATTTCCTCGACAGCAACAGTTACCGCAATGGGTAGATTGAGTTATAATAGCCCCTTCACAGGGACTCTTTCAGGACATTACTGCAACGAGGAATGGCCCAGCTTGCAGTAAACCTCTGATAACGACCAGAAGATCTTCCGTTGGCAATACTTGAGAAGGGTTTAGGGCTGTGGTTGAGGTTCTAGGATTTAGGGTTAGGGTGTACGGTTTAGCCCGTTTAAGCCTTAAGGCTGAGGAACTGGTTATAACTGGAATTGTAAGCCTATTTTTAGTGGAGAGAACATATGAGGCCATTCAGCAGGAGTGGGTTGTACGCCCAGGTATGAATAGTTATCAAGCCTCATGAACCTTCAAGTAGGGAGCCACAGCATAACCCGGGCGACCCAAACAAGATACCCTAAACCTTAAACCTTTCCCTTTGCAAGGTCAGAAGTATGCCCCGCGGTTTTGGGTTCAGGGTTGGGGGAGCAACCCTTTCCCAAACCAGCATGGGCAAATGCTAAACCTCAATATCTTTGAGGCCCCACGCCCGCCCTAAACCCTGAGCCCTGAACTCGAAAACTCCGATGTGCAGAAGAAATTCTCAAACCCCATGAAACCTAGCTGGTAGGTTCCATATATACGGGGGCCCAATATAAACTCCAAGCCAGGGACCCCCACAAGGGTACTCCTAATTCGGGGAAACCCTAAGCCCTGAACCCTAAACCTTATATCTGGAGGCTGCGTTTGGGCTGGGTCTCAAAATGAGACGGTGATTGATGGTTCTACTGTCAAGGCCTGCAGTCCCTGCCAATTATGGTTGGGTTTAGGTTACAGGGTCGGTCCTACTCTGGGTAGGCCCCTGGGATATTTAACATTTTCCCTAATGGCTTTAACCGGGGACCCTACATATTAATATTTTTCAAAGGGTTTGAGGGGCCAACCCAGTAATGTAATCCAAAACCCTAAACCCTCTAACGTCTTCGGGGTGATCCCTTTCCACAAACCCTCCTGTCTTCCCTTTTTCTTTCTGAAATTGGACCTGATTCACACGGTCTATGTCCCCAAGAGTTCAAATTTGGCAGGTCTCAGGACTTAGAAAGTTTTAGGGCTTACAGGGTTTGGGGTGTAAGTATACCTGCAGCCCGCAGAAAGCCGTCCAATAACCCCCGTTAACCTCAGCAAATCCCCTTGATTCTCCAGGTGGCATTCTAGTAAAGTAGTAAGTTCGCAGGATATGGTAGTTCCCCGAAATAGGGGGATCCAAATACAGACCCCAAAATTCAACTATCCTTATTACATGGACCCCAAAAAGGTACCCATAATTCTGGGAGCTCAAAGGTTCGGGGTTTGGAGCTTGGGGTTGAGGCTTCAGGGTTTGAGGTTGAGGGTTTCGGGCTTTGGGCTCCAGTGTTACGGCTTTGGGTTGAAAGTTTAGGGTCTTGGGGGCGTGCTAGTTCCTCCTTGTCAACCTTCCCAAATTGCAGTCTAGGACACCTACTTCTAGACAGGGTGAGGGCTCAAGACCTCGCGAGCGCTATGACTAAGACCCCCACTTCAAGAACCCTTTGGCGAATGCAAAAGAAAATGGAAACTACAAATACAAAATCAAAAAGACTATGACAAGAGATTGGGCTCTGGGGTATGTAGGGGTATTTGGGATGTATGAGCTACTGTCAAAGCTAGGGTTACCAAGGGGCCATCAAGGGTGGACATAGGGGTCCCTTTGCTAGTTTAGTATAATCGATAATATATTCCCTACTACTTCTATGGGAAATATTTCTCCCTACAATCCCCCATATAATCCCAGTCCCCGTCATTTTCCATTTGAATCTCCATTAGCCTAACAGAACACCCTACACCCTAAACCTATTAAATTAATTTAAATTCAGTTTGAAGAAGCCTTGGGTTGGAGAGGAGGGACTTGCGCCGTCCATGCCTGCGCTTCCGGACAACGCCTTTGTGGTGGAGCTTCAGAAAGGCCTCTTTGATGACTGAGTTTGGGATGAGGGTTTAAGGTTTATGGGGATTATATAGGGATCCCATTATAGAGGGTATACAGGGATTATGGAAGGGAAATGGAAGCTACTATCTAGGGTTTAGGGGTTTAGGGTTTAGGCAGCTAAGGTTTCGTGTGCAAGTTTAGAATTTGGGAGTTGGCTTTGTTGGGGAGACCTATCTGCTTTTTGTAAGAAGAAGTACTGCGTTGTGGGCAGGTTGAAAATTTCAGACTGGTTTTAGTCATAGGGAATTTTCGGCTCAGGGTAGACCTGCAAAGTGTTGTCGTGCTGCCTTCCTTGTGCCATGCACTTGTCAATCAGACCTTCATCATCTACACCCCAAGCTTAGTGTTTAGTGCTTAGGGTTTAGGGCTTAGTCCGTACTCCCCACCCTCGAAGACTTTAACCCTACCCTGGCCCAAGCAAGCACGGAAGCCCCACACCACTCCTATTTCCGGGGCAGTCGTCCCTCTTATCCCTTATAGTCAATATTACAGGGTGGGGGTCCACCTAACCTAGAACCATATGAATCCCTTGACCCTCTTCCCTTGTTCCTCGACATCCTCTCAACGCGAAATGGGGTTCCAGAACCTTCATTTTCCTAAAGCCCTAAGTGGTAGCCCGTTCCTTGATTCCAAAGCCCGGAGCTGATTTCCAAAGCGTGCAAGTAAGGAAGACCCAAACTACAACCTGGCAGTGTCCTATACCCCCGTTTTAGGGTTTAGGGTTTAGGGTATTGCTATTTCAGATACAACTAGTGCTTTGTAATAGGCCAACCCCTATTACAGGCAGCTACATGTTCAGTTGCTCTTTTCTTTGCCTTCATCCTTGTTCCTTGGGCCCCTCATTCCTAAACGCAAAAGCCTAAACCTAAATCCCAAAACCTAAGCCCCAAGCCCTAAACCCTAAAACCCCAAACCTAGCTCCAAGGTATGGTCAAGGGAGGCAATGCCCAGCATGGCCTCATCCTCGACTTGGCTGATGCTGGGTCTCAATATCATTAGGGTTTACGTAGGGTTTGCAGTTTGGGACGTAGGGTTTAGAGTTTAGAGTTTAGGGCTTATAGTTTAAGGTTTAGGGTTTATAGTTCGGGGCTTAGGGTTGGGGTGAGGAGCTGGAATTAAACTATTTCTTCAAGGAAAACACTTCTTACAAGTTTTCCAAACTGTAGTAGTCTGAATTGGGCTAGGTTCCTTCAAGCACCCCAGTTCTTGGCTCAGGGATTAGCCGGTAAAAGGTGAGGGGTTAGGGAGTACCCTAGACCTGGCGTGTCTGCCTCAGGCAGCTACAAGCTTCTTTTCGGTACCTTATGCAAGATTAAGATGATTTTAAGCATTGTATCAGAGACAGTTCTCTTGCGAAGTTTTCTTTTTTGTTTGAAAAGAGATGCTAATGATTAGTCCAGGCTGGGGCTTTAGCATGTGTGGGTGGAGGGTCCCTCCCTTAAAGCCTTAACCCAGAAGCCCTAAAGCCTCCACCTAGGGTTTAGGGTTTAGGGTTCCCCCCTTATCCTAATTCCTACCCCTAGTGGGTCCAGCGCCGTAGCAACAGGTCATTCAGGTGCCACTTCGTTAGAAAAAGGACTCCCAAAACCGACCCCCGTCTCCCTCTGAGAATTGCCCAGAATGGCTCCAAAGAAGTAGTCCTTCTGTCGGTTTAGACCTAAATAGTAATAGTACGAGTAACAATAACAGTACTAGTAATAGTACGAGTAATGGTAATAGGAGTAATAGGAATAGTAATCCTAAACATAGCCAGGAGAAGCAGCCCCCTTCTGCGCGGTGCAAGAGAGGTTTATCAGAAACCTAGGGCCACCCCGAAACCCATCAAATCCTAAACGTGGTTTAGGGAGATAAAATTAGGATGCAGGGTATGGGTTCTAGGGTTGGTACAGGGTTTAGGGTTTAGGGTTGAATTGAAAAGTCTAGGTTTGGGCCACGTGAGGGGTCAGGCCTAATCCAAGAACTGCTCAAAACTTTACACTCTGTACGTATCCAGCCAGGCAGGAGGGAAAAGCCTACTTTCAGTAAAGCTTAATCCCAACATAGGGAATACGTCCCCAAACCCTAAGACATAAGGGAAGTTCCTACTACAGAATGTACTGCACAAGCCATGCTTTGTGCTTTGTAGGTACTTGGCACTTTGGACTATTTGGGATTTTGAGTAAGACCCTAAACCCTAATTTGCCAAGGACGAGGACGTTTGCATCGTCAAGGAGGTGGAAGGTGGGCACGCCGTTTGGGGTGTAGGGGTTCAGGGGTTTCCAAAAGTTTCCTGGAAGCAGCTGTTAGTTTATGTTACTAGTTGTTGTCCTACCCTAAACCCTAAACCCTAAACACAGTTCCTACCAGGCTTGTAAAGGTAGATGAAGGCTCAGAGCCTAGGGTTTTTCATTTAGAAGGGCTAGAGACACGGCTTACCCGTCCAGAGTTCAGGGGTTTTTGTGTTTCAAGTTCAAGGGGGATGCAAACCTCTAGAGCGTTAGCAGGTCGGCAGAGGAATGGAAGTACTACCTGGACCCCCAAAGTATGTAAAGTAATGGCTTTTATGGCTATTATTATGGGTTTGGGGCTATTATTTTACACATTTTTGGGGTTTAGGTAGGCCCAATGCATTTTCGCTACAAAATACATGATGCTTCATTCCACAAAGGCCACAAAGTGTTAGAGGATGCGTGCTCAGAAGGGTTCCCAGAATGGAAAATACCTTTGCCCCAATTATGCTTAAAAAACCGTTTTTTGTCATTTTCCCACGCTGCACCTAAGCGTTGCGGCACTCAGGAACACACTGGTCCCTGAGTCCATTTAGTAGCTTCCTTACATAGGGGACTCCAATATAGACGCAAATATGTTACAATCTTTAATATAGGGCCCCTCCCAACAAGAGGAACTCCCGATTTGGGGAAACCCAATGCTGCAGCTTTTGAGTTGGAGCTGGTTTCCTGAGGGTTTAGGGCTTAGGGTCTAGGAATTTAAACCAGATTCCTGTTGCAACTCGAATGCTTCAGGTAATCTGTCCCTCTTTAGCATCTCTGCTGTGACTTCTCCATATCAGGTCAAGGAGCCGCTGCTCACAAAATCGAAATCGAACTTAGCCTTGTTCAGGACTTTGGGGTTGCGCGGTCAGCACTATGGAAGCTTCTGCGTTTTTACGGCGCATGGTTTCGGGCTTTCTGCAAGAGCCAAAACCATGAAGTTGATGCAGCCTGCTCATAGCCTGCTTCCATAGTTAGTCCAACCTTCTTTTTCTGGATCACATCCACATTTCCCCAACGAAGCGTGTGTGGGCGTGTTAAATATTTAGGGCAGGGATTACAAGATTTTGTGTTAAGCAAACGCCGACCGGAATTTATATTGTTCATGATGTGGTAGTTTCCTACATACAGGGACCCCAATTCAGACCCGAAAGCACTTTCATCCTGAATATCGGGACCCCCCAAAAGGTACCTGTTTCAGATCATGCAGGATACTTCCCCTCACCGGCGGTAGGAATGGTTGGGATGCGAAGGCGTAATCGTAGCATATCTAGCACCGCTGGTAGGCAGCTGGTACTACTTGAGCCCTGAGCCCTGCCTCTGAACTTTTCCGAAACCCTTCGCTCCTCAAACATCCAGCAACAGCAGTCGCAAGAATTCAAGTCATAGCAGCAACAGCAGCAGCAGCAGCAATTCTAGTATGGGACTTCGCTGACAGCACCTATCCACAAGACCACCTCGCCCCCCTGCAAGCATTAACCGTCATTCCTGACCCCGAAGCCTTTTGCCCAAAGCTCGAAACCTAAAACCCTAGCCCTAAACCCTAAACCCTAGCCCCCATTCCCAACAAACTGCTTCCTACATCTTCAAACTCCTGATAGGCGGACTTGCCGCTGCATGGAACTCTTCCTGTGACGAGCCCCTCAGCTCCGCCATGCCTTTTGTGGGTACGGAAAACCATGGTATAGTAGTTTAAGGTTTAGGGATCAGGGTTTAGGGATTAGGGTTTAGGGATTAGGGTTTAGGGTAGGGAGTTTTTTGAAACGCCATTTTATGAACAAGTAGTATCGAAGAGTTCCTGATAGTAGAAGTGTTGCTTACTGGACCTACCCAGTGCCATTTTTGGAGCCGTTCAGGTAAGGCTTCGGGGGGCCTTCAAAAGGGGTTATAATACAAGGGCTGAATACGTGGTTAAAGTTGGAGGTTTTAGGGGATCCCCCGTAATGATACCCCCTCACTGCCCTAACAAGAAATATTTCCTCTTCGATGTAATGGTAAACGCGTTGGGAGTATTTCTCGTCAGGGGGTGCGGGGGTCATTCTTGGGCATAAGCCCTAAACCCTAAATCCTAATCCCTAAACCCAAAATCTTAAAGCCTAAATCCTAACCCCTAAGCCTTAAACCCTAAATCCCAAACCCTAAACCCTAACCCCAAGGTTGCTTTCTATCTTCAGGGTTCAATCTTCAGGCTGAAGCGCAGGGTTGATCTAAAGGTCCTCGGAAGAAACTCTTTGGGGTTTTTGTAGGTCAGAGGGCTCAAAAGGTGGGGTATAGGAAATAACTAAGCCCCAATACAGTAGAGTATATTCTAGGGATCCGTTAACCTACCTACCTTCATCCCACCTTTCGAGGCCCCCCCATGCAGGTCTAGATGAGAAAATGTAGGGAATCGTATTCTCCGTAATGGCCAGTTTGGGGAGCAGAAATGTTGGTCGACTACCGAGTGTTGAGGGTGTAGGGTTTATCTGCTAGGTAGGGAAAAGCTCAAGGTATAACCAGATATCGGGCCGTAGTTTCCTCCTATATATGCGATTTTAGATAACACGGATGTTTTATCAGATTCCTACATAGCGTAGATCTGCCTTATTCACGATGCCTCTCGAGAAATTTGGGTTTAGGTTCAAGGGACTGAAACGTACAGACAATACTGAAGCCTTTATGTGCGAGGGTCTGATGAGTGTCTGATGCATATGTTTGTGCAGTTCGTACTGTTCCCTTCACCTTGAACTGTTTGGCCCCCGAAAATTCCGGCGTGGTTGAATGGAAGTTCAACATTGTGTGCCCGTAGATAGTGGGTGTAGGCAAGCTGCTCCGTCACAAGCTGTAAGCATACTAAGCTATCAGAATTCTCAGCATTTCGACGTATTCGGTTCTCTCCAAATAGGGTTTCTCCTTTTCCAAGGGAGGTGCAGGATCCACTTGTGGATGGGTACTAAAGTGGTGTATTAGGGTTTAGGGCTCAGGGTTTTTTAGGGTTTAGGTTGGGAACAGGTAAAGACCGCCAACCGGCTAAACTGATTCAAGATCAACCCAGCAATCCTTTGACGCAGGGGCCCATTTGAAGTTGTAATATTTTTGCGTAATAGTATACGTTTGTTATATTATACAAGATTGGAAGGGAAGACTGCTGGTAACTCTTCGGGCCTCTACAGTATGAATTGAGATTAAAATCTGTTGATGGGAAGCCGTTTACGTCTGTATGTAATCCATCGACCCTCAAATCCCGGACCTCTCCATTACTTGGTCCACTGCTTGGGGGTGTCTGTTTCCTTGCATGTCGTAAAAAGATAAGAGAGAGGAAGCGTAGGTGTATCAGGATCAGGGCCTAAACTGCAAGTAAACCCTGCGCCTAAACCTTCAGCTTAGCATCCGAAACTCAAAACCCCAAATCCTGACCGGAACTCTAAGTGGTAATTTGACCTCAAAATGCTATAATCCTTTATTCTAGGGACCCTTAAAAGGGTGCCCCTAATTTGGGAAACCCCCAAATCCTAAACCGTGGGCCTGGCAAACCTTGCATCTCCGCGCCTGAGGTCTATTAAGATCAAGCCCTTCGACCGCATCGTCCGCGTGAACGGCGTCGCCGGTTCGAGCCGCGAACTCGCGCAAATCTTGGTTGCGGCCTGTCTGAGTTTCGAGATTATGGGGGGTTCCTTTAGAGGGAAATTAAAGGGTTATCCAGGGGCGTGATGGGGTTTAGGACTTAGGGTTTGGGGTTTACAGTAAGGGTAAAAGTTCTACATAAGGTCTAGAGGTCTTGGTTGTAGAAAATTCGGGGTCGATAAATCGCGGACATTTGTAATTGGGATTTCCTATGATTTCCCTATTTCACCGCAAGCCTTTAATGGTAGTTTCCATGTCATTGCCATTTTCCTTCCATATGATTCTCCATGATTGAGCAAACATACCTAAACGCTTTATAAACTTATATGCCCCTTTACGGGGCTGGAGCTTGCACATAGTGGTTAGGGCCGCACGGGGGTCTAACTCAGACTTGTAGGCACAAAGTGTCAGATGTCCTCAGTTTAGGGCTGGGGGTTCCGAGTCAATATTGAGATTTCTTTGTGAGGGTTTCTGTTGCGTTGCCACTTTCTAGTCTTGGTGGTGTTTTGATGACGCGCAACGCTATCTCTTCTACTGCCACCACCACCTCCGCCATTCTTGCAAGTACGGGACTTGCTCTCGGTACTTCACCATGGTGATTCAGCTTATTCCTGAATGGAGACTATATTATATTGGGGTTACATAGGGTTTATATTGGGGTATAATATTGGGATAATGGAAAAGGAAATGGAGTCTACTATAATGGAATTATATAGGTTCTGTTTCATTTCTTGCTACTGCGAGTGCAACTGAGAACCAGCTGGGTTTTGCTGGGTGGCCTGTTGCAGGGGGATTCAAGGAATTCCAAATAGTCAAGTGCATTCTAGCCCAGTTCCCTCCCCCATGAATAATAAGTAGTCCTTTCGAAAAAACAGACCATACTCAGAATTCGTCATCATCGGGCCCGTGAGGACCACCAACATGCACGTGCTAGGTCATTGAAACCCTAAGCCCATAGCCCAAGATGGTCGAATACACGGACCCTTGAATTAAAGACAATACAGGAGGAGGCCTCCCTAAGTTACACACCGATATACTATAGCACTCTCTAAAAACAATCTCCAACAATGTGGCCCTTAATTTTGTAAGCTACTGGGAATGTTTCGTTAGGGGAGGTGATCAATGGAGTCGAAAATTACTAGTGATTAACAAGGAAAAGGAATATAGTCCCTGTATAGTCCCTATATGGGTGGTTGTCAAAATTATGGTCCCTTTTTGGATCCCTATTATAATACGGCCCCTAATTACCCACAAAGGGACCAGAATATTGACAACCACACATATAGTTTATTCCCTCATTCCCTACAGTACTGACCCCCGGTAAGACGGCCTGGCCAGCCTATGGGTAGCCTTAGCGAGCCTTTAGAGGGTAAGAAAGACTTCGAATTTCTACGGTTGAAGCGGAACATGTTTAGTGGATAGCAGTACGTAACAGCAATGGGAGAATCAGAAGGGGCATTAGCATTGCTAGTATAGCTGCTAGTAGTATCGGTAGCTATGCCAGCCAGTGTAGTAGACGCGTGTCAAGGTACTAGCATTTCTGCCGCTGCCTTTGTACCAGGGAATTGTCCAGAATGAGGTAGTGGCATTGCTAGAAGCTCGCGATGCTGCCACAAGCATCTGGCAACGACTTAAGCATCGTAAAGTCCTAGTATATCATGGTAACTTGTGATACACTATAGTATATTATATTAAATCATAGTATATTACAGTAAATTGGTCAGCCCTCAGTTAACTCTGCTTCACCTGGCACCATGCACTTGCACGTCTCAGGCTAAGCACGATGTGTGGCTTGGCAGAAGCTCAAAGCGATGTGGGGGGGAGGGAGAGCGGGGGGGTTTAGGGTTTAGAGTTTAGGGTTTAGGGGTTTAGGGGTTGTTTGTCACAGATCTTGGGCATCCACAAGAGTGCAGACGTTTATCCAAGAGAGGCCGTTGCTATTAAGACACTGATCGAGACAAGTCGCAACTCATGCCATCTCCGCTTGCAACCATTCGGAAGGCTTGTCACCAGCGTCCAGTAGTAACTTATTCAAACCAGTTACTTGTGTTGACACCGGCCCATGGATATCCATGACCCTGTGTGGTTATTGTCTCGTGTGAAGGGATGGGTACGGACGACTGGAGGTTTTCTTTTGCCGTCTGGATACATCGGGTCTCTCATAACCATGAGCCGTTTACAGGTGTCAATGCAGTCAGGATCCGAACTCAAGGGGGATTACAGGGCCTGATGCTAGGAAGCATGGCAAAAATTGTAAACTTTGTGCAAACCAACATCCCCGTTAAGCTTATGAACACGGGGATTTGCATGGAGAAGGTCCTCGAAGGCATTGATTTGTTGCTGCATGTTGTGCCAGAGCGAATGACCCTAAATCTCTCATCTCTAGCACAGTACAGGCGTTTATGGGGATACATGGGAAGCCTTATTGCTGTATGTAGGGTCTACATCAGATTAGTGAACATGTACAAGAGGCCACCAGCCGCCAGATCAGTGCTTCCATGTGCTTCTATGTAGGCTGTAGTAGGACGAGCCCTAAAACAACCTCACAAGGTAACAGTCATGTTGGCACGTACTCACTCGCTAAACCCCACACCCTAAACCCTCAAACCCTAAAACCTTAAAACCCTAAAACCCTGAAACCCTAAACCCCCCCTTTGGCGGCCCTGGAGTCCGGAGGCAAAAAATCCCAAGATCTCCGAAGCTAAACCCTAAAACCCTAATCCCTGAACCCTAAAACCCTAAACCCTAAACCCTATAATCCCCTATATAACCCTATATAATCCCTGAATCCTAAACCCTAAACCTTATAATCCCCTATATAACCCTATTTAATCCCTAAACCCTATAATCACCTATAGAACCCTATATAATCCCTGAATCCTAAACCCTAAACCTTATAATCCCCTATATCCTATAATCCCCTATAGAACCCTATATAATCCCTAAACCCTGAAACCCTAAACCCTAAAACCCTAAAACCCTGAAACCCTAAACCCTATATAAACCCTGAAACCCTAAACCCTAAAACCCTAAAACTCTGAAACCCTAAACCCTAAACCCTAAAACCCTGAAACCCTAAACCCTATATAAACCCTGAAACCCTAAACCCTGAAACCCTGAAACTCGAAACCCTAAACCCTAAACCCTAAACCCTGAAACCCTGAAACCCTAAACCTTAAACCCTAAAACCCTGAAACCCTGAAACTCTAAAACCCTGAGACCCTAAACCCTAAAACCCTGAAACCCTAAACCCTGAAACCCTAAACCCTAAACCCTAAAACCCTGAAACCCTAAACCCTGAAACCCTGAAACCCCGAAACCC
>CAJNIZ010047043.1:0-16720 GCA_905231905.1 Symbiodinium pilosum | reverse complement strand
CTTTAAGGAGTTTAGACTCTGGCTTATATAGCCATCCCCAAGCCCGAACCTTTCAACCCTAAGAGCTCGGACCAGGATTCAGTCTTGGCGGTAGGAAAGACATTGAGATGCTTCTTAGTAGTAGTCGTAAAAATACACGGTTTAGGGTTTAGGGTTTAGGGTTTTTGGAATACTAATAAAAGTAATGGCAAGAACAATATGTGTATGTACCAACTTGCTTGGAAGCAGACAGCTGAATCAGTCCAACAGTTTTGCACTGACCGGTTGCAGCCACAGGCAGTTTGGAGCCTAAAGCTAAAGGTTTCTGTACTTGTGGATGAGAATATCAGGGTTATATAGGGGTTATATTGGGATAATGGCAAATAAAATGGAAACTACTATAGTATATTGGGTTTATGTCGGGCTAATGGAAAATAAATTGGAAGCTACTTTTTCCCGCTGCTACACGCAATTGGCGTAATTCCCTTCCCTAGTGTTCTAAGTTTCGAGCAGCTGGCTACGAAAAGTGTCTGCATCCAATTGCTGCGCAGGTGCATGTTGTGTACACACTAAACCCTACACCTTAAACGCTAAACCCTGGCCTCCAAGCCCTACACTCAAACAATACCTTGATGAACCTTGCTATGCTGCGCGAGTCATGCAGCATGCGGCAAAGCCCTAACCCCTAAGCCAAGACCCCACGCCTCAAAATCGAATCCCTAAAGCCTAAAACCCTGAACACTGCCCTAACTCGCCCTTTCGATGGTCCAGTGAGGCCTGCAGCCAGCTTTTTGTTTTGTTTTTTCGAAAGCTCCTCGTGACGGCCGGAACCCATTCCTGCTTTTAGTAGGAGGAGTAGGAGTAGAAGCAGAAGTAAAAGCACTAACAGCAGCAGTAGGGATAGTAGAGTAAAAAGTAGTAAGAGTAGGAGTAGGGGTAGTCATAGGAATAGTAGTAGCAGGAGTAATAGGAGTCGGACTTGGAGGCAGGATGGGTGGGAGTGGGAGTGAGGGTCATGGGAGCAGCAGCAAAGGTTTTAAAGCTTCTTGACCGAAGCAGCATTTTGCAGTGAGTGTGTGAACATGTGAGAAAGGCTGCGTCTGCCTGTAATACGGACAAGTAGTCATTGCGGCAAGAAAGCAAAAAATACATCAAGTTCAGTGGCAACATCCGTGACGTAAGCACTCGTGGCCATTATCGGCCCAGAAATACAGCAGAGTAGCTATGCAAAAGGGGCATTTCCCGGTTCAGCCTCTCTTTCTCTTTACCCAGTATGCCTTAGGCTTCAACTGCGAAACTTTGGATCCCACGATGATCAAAGCCACCCATCATTTGGAGACTACTTGCGTGAGCTCTGACAAAAATGATTGGGTTGCTGTTAAGGAACTTGGATAAAGCTACTACTGTAAGGAAACCTCATTCTTCATACATACCTTTACTATGGTGACTTAATCTAAGTTCCTTAACTTAACAGCAACCCAGACGATGCGCAAGCGAGGACAACATCACCGACGGAGAGGTCAAGAAGTGGAACACGGAGAACCCATCCTCGGCAGCTTGGCTGAACCTAATATTATTGGGTTTAGGGGGGGTTTAGGTTGGGTACTGCCCCCCCAGTAACAGTCTATATTAGGGGTCCTGTTAAGGGCTATATATAACCATCGTATAATTAGTATCCAACTGTTACTGAGGGGGGGCAGTACTGAAATTATTGGATTTAGGGTTGGGTTTAGGGTAGGGTTTTGGGGTTTTGACTGGCTGAAGCTAGTCTGGGTTGGCCATTAGGATGCTCCAATATTTCCCTTATTGGTTTCATAGGGACCCCATATAAGTCGCGGCCAAAGTTGCCGTTTACAGAACGTGGTCTGGGCGGTAGTTGTTGCGCAAAAATCTCCAAAATCAACAGGGGGCGTACTAAAACAACAGGGATATTTCATCTGGGTTAGAATATCCAGGGAAGAGCCCCAAACCTGGAGGTAGACAGGGGACGCACTAACTCAAAAACCAACAGAGGCCATGCAAGTAATTTTGCCGTCGGCTCATATGCTAATACTTTTCAAGGGGCTCCAAAGGCTCACCAAGGGTTTAGGGTTTAGGGATAGGGTTTAGGGTTTGAGGTTTCGGGTTTGTTCACCTGTTGTAAATGTTGCGGCAAAAGAATCGCTGTGTGTGCCTCTACTCGCCTTTTTCTGTAGAGAATAGCAGCACATTTTGGACCCCCTAGGCCCATGTGAGAATTTCTGACAATTGCCGTTTTGGACTCCTGCAGCTTATTATGGGGACCCCCAAAAAGGTACACCTAATTTTGAGAAACCCGCATCCCGTGTAATAGGCCCCTTGCTTGTTGGTCCTCGCCATGACGGTGTTCCGGATTTCAAACTCCGATAGGGAATTTTCAACATCCCGCTGTTTTACAGAGTGCTTGCCGATGCGAAAGCCTATGACGATCTGCTTAGTGCAAAGATTGCACATGTCTGCAACACCTCGAATTCACCGTTCTTGCCAGTAAAACTGGGATGATTGCAAAATTGAATTACACCGAACTCTACCGGCAAGACGCGTAAAACACGAGCATACCTCATCAAGGCGCGAAAGCCCGGGCGTCCTAAACACGCCTTGGGTTTACTCCTAAGTCAAAGTAATGATATTGAACAATTATAGTGATAAATATCGTCCTCTAAAAGGGGTACTGAATCTACTGCGTTGCTTTCAAGGAACTTAATTTGAATTACCATAAGTTAGGTAAACGGAAATAACGGCGTTTGAGTTTGGGCTAAGGGCCCTCTAGGCATGTTCCCCATCCCATTTCGAGAGCAGTAGTTGCAGAGAGGTCCCATGCTAATCTGACATGATGATGGCTCCTGAACTGCGAGCCCCGAACTTTACATAGCCATCATTTACTACAACATGCAGGGGCTTTACTGGTCTTGGGCTCATGACTCAAGATCCTAAGCCCCCTACGCCCTAAATCCTAAGCCGAAAATCCCCAACCCCCCAGCCCTCAACCCTAGAACCCCAATGGCGGTTGAGGGTTTAGGGTACCCTAAAACCCCAAAGCTCCAGCTCTACACGGTGATGGCTCATAAGAGGCAGTGGAACCGCATGACCGCGTGGTTGCCGTCAATGGCGATGGCGGCAGCGGTGCTGAGCCTATGGCGATTCAAAGATGTTTGGGGCTTTGGGTTTGGAGTTAGGGGGGTTTACTCCTATTCCTTACGGAAATGTGTATTGTAGGTCTCAGGGCGTTACAGTGTAGAGTTTAGGTAGTGGACCCTTATCCAGAGGCCTCAAAAGTATTCAAGTATCTTTGGAGAGTCTGACGCCGCGAGAGGGTGGCCCGGCTCATGCACAACTATGGCGTCCTCATATCGCTCAAGGCAAATCCTTCGATCAGGGGATGGGGGCTCTTTGTGTTATGGGCCTTGCTTCCCCCACCTTCTACAGCGTACATACATGTATATACATGCAGAGATAGATACGCACACACATATACATATATATATATATGTATGTGTAAATATATATGTGGGGAATATAGTAGGTTGCGTAAATACAGGCCCAGGGTTTAAAGGCCGATAGTAGTGCTTATGGTATTAACTTGAGATTGTGGGGTTATCAGGGTTTAGATTTTGCATGTTTTATCTCACATGGTTTTTAGTTTGTGGCTTAGAGTTCAGGGTTCAAGCGCTCAGAGTGTGGGGTTTCGGGTTGATCAGGCTTGTATTTGGGCTCTATTGGCTGTATACCTCAAAAAATGGTCCTTGTTGTTCCCCCCGATCTTAAGGAGGGACCAGGAGGTCATACCTTAAGGGTTTATTACCATTAACTACTTAAGGTTTGGAGGGGTCATTTTGGCTTTGAAATTTGGAACTAAGGGAATTCGGGGACCCCAAGTAATGGTAAGTTTATATGAGCGAGCTTCTACACTCGCGTTATGGCAAACAAGTAATGGCTGGACACGGAATACAAAAAGGCTCTAAAGCGATGGGGAAGCCTGAAAAGCGACATCCAGCAAACCAAAAGTCATTACGGTACACTTCCAACTTAGCCGACTCGCAAAGCGACACCTCAAACTGTATCTTGCAACGTCTATGCTGACGAAACCCTGTAAAGCGATGCCCGTCATGAGGCGTCCAGTACCTTAGACAAGGAGTTTAGACGGACACTCATATGGGCTTGAGGGTTTAGGGTTCAGGGTTGCACAAGATACGGTATCAAACAGTACATGCTTCTTCACCGCTCCAGTTTGACCCCGGCGTGATTGAGCTCTTTCTCAGCAGTTGGAGCCATATGACCTATAGTCCAAACTCTATAAAAGAGGGGTTTATAGGGGATTCTACAGGGGGCTATTATCGGGGATATTAGGGGGGATACTAGGAGTTCAGACTATAGCTCACATGGATAGCGGCTCTTAGGGGGCTTGTAATGCTAACTATTATCTACTGGACACACCTTATATCCCAGATCTGAAGCTCTACACCCTTGAAGCCTTCTAGCCTACCATCCCAAAAAAACTTACATGGGAACCAAAAAAGGGTTTTATAAAGACTACAGTCCCTTTAAACAGGGGCTATATGGGTTTCCATGTTAGTTTGGGAGAGTGTACGCGATTCCAAATTGAGTAGTCCTTTATTTGGGGATATTAGGGTACCCAATATGGAGTAAGATTATGTCCTCCTTTTGGTGTATAGTATTTTATATAAGGAATTTTATCTTACTAGGTTCAATCACCAAGAACAACACTACTCAATTAGGCTTTAAGGTTTAGGGAGGGCAGCCTGATTTAGAAAATCCCAAAGAGAGCATCCGAGGAGCTGCTGTCCAGCATGCGCAACAAGGACAGCTTAAGGGTGGGGTACATAGGGGTTATGTAGGGGTTACATAGGGGTTATATAGGGATAATGGAAAAGAAAATGGAAGCTAACATTTCGGGTTTAGGTTTAGGGTTTAGGGTTCCGCAAGCCACCAGTATAGTATACTGTTTCATTCTGTACACGAACACAGTTGACCATGTGCCATGCGTGCGAAGTCCCGATCAAATCTCCTATCTTGAGTCAAGCCCTATATAATTCATGCGGACTGCCCATAAATCCCACGAAATCTGCTTCCACCCTGCCCTATTCCCCCAACCAGAATCTCCAGGCAATCGTGCCTTGTTTTTTTTTTCTATCTTCGCATTTCATTGGTTACGTGGAGCTAGAAGTTTTCTGAAATTGTCTCTTCGCATATAGGTCTTCTATATAAGATTAAAAACCAGATGAAATGGTCATTTTCACCAAGGTTGGCGGGCAGGTAGAGGGAGGGGGCTTGACTAATCAGTAGCTGTGTTTCGAAGAAACGGTCCAGTAGACCCGTGTAAACACCACCCCTCAATACAACCCCGTGCCTCCAAGAATGAATGTTCCCATTAATTATAGTACATCATAATACCTGGGGATCGGTCATTATTGTTGAGGGGGATATGATGCAGGGAGGCAATTAGAAATTAGGGGCTTACCTGTGATGAAGAATTGGCTTTTGCCGATAGCGCCAAGTTTAAACCCTAAACCCTAATTGCCGAGCATCGGCCACGCTTGTGTAAGGTTCGACTCTAACAGAACTAGAAGCCTGGATACCAATATCATCTTGAGGTACCCTATGGGTTTCAGGGTTTAGGGTCTAGGGCCTGAATACCAACATCATTTTGAGGTGCCCTATGCCACAATCTTATTGGGGCTGAGTGTAGAATAGGGGAATATATTGTATGTGGATCATATCCCCTTATCCAAGAAATTTAGGACCAAGATATTGGTATTCATTTAGGTCTCTGCAGTAGTTAGGGTTTAGGGTTTAAGTGTTGGGTTGTGAATTATTCAGGGCTCCCCCTGCTCGGAATGTACAATCTCAGATGTAACGCTTCAACAGGCAGGGTCGGCGTTGCAGGTTGGCCTCTTTTTCGAGAAGGGGTGGGTCTAGGAATTGAGGGCATAGCATTTAGGATTTAGACCTGTAGGGTTTTAGGGTTTCTGATGAGTTTATGTGTCATAGAAGGTCCAATATGGGGAACATGGGGAGATTAGCGGGGTCCCCCATAGAGACACCTGTTGCGGAGCTTCCATCTTACAATGAAGGCAACAAAAAGGAGCCTGCTTCCAGTTCGACACAGCGGCACTCAGCCAAGACAGCCAAACCCCAAACACTAATCCCCAAACCCTAGATCCTAAACCCTAAGTTTAAGCCCCCAAGAGCTAAACCTTAAATCTCAGAACCCTAAACACCCCAAACACCCTAACCCCGCTAAGCACTGAACCGCTCCTTCTGCCAGGAAAGTTGGGCAATTCGCCCAGTCACACCCTGGGTCCTAAACATTCCAACCATAATCTCAAGACCTCAACCTCCAAAGCCCAATTGGGGCTTTGGGTTTCCCACAATTATGGGTACCTTAAAAGAGGTTATATGGGGTCATGGTTTAAATTAGGGTTTCCCAGAATTAGGGGTACATTTTTGGGGTTCCCTATAATGAGGATTATAGTATTTGGTTCCCCCTTTTCAGGGAAACTACCAAATCTCTAAACCCTGGAGCCCTGGCCCCTTAAACCTTGGACACCCAAAAACTCTAGGGATCTAAGTAGCCCAATGTAGGTAGCATTTACACACATCAGGGCCCAAAGTAGGTGTGAGTTGTAAACTTGGATCCTTAAGGAAGCCCTAAACCCTCAATCCTAACCGTCCCTAAGCCCGAAACTCGTGGATGCGCCGCGCAGGGCGATGCTCCTGTTGAAGCCCTAAGCCCTGAAGCAACCGTCTGGCTGTACTGTTGATCCTAAAGATCTTGCATTACCTCAACACGCCTAATGTTTGGGGGCTGCTTAGGGTCATGCAGAATTCTCAGTATCAACCTTAAACTCAAAACCCTCAACCTTCTATAGAACATATACATATACATATATGTACAAATGCATCTATGCATGCCTTAGATCCCCGTGACGGGCACCTCTAGGATTTGTATTACCCCTCACTGCAAAGGGCAGAGTGTTCAGGTTTGGGGGTTCAGGGTTTCGGGCTTGAGGTAGAATATGGAAGCCCTAAACCTTTAAACCCCGAACCCTGAATTCTTACACCCTGAGCCTGTAAACTTAAACCCTAAGCCCTTAAACCCTCACACCCTAAAACCTTAAACCCTAAACCCTTAAACCCTTACACCCTAGGCCATTAAACTTAAGCCCTTACACCCCACACCTTTAAACCCTAAACCCTTAAACCCTTAATCCAACACCTTAAACTCCGTAGGAAAGCATGTCTGCAGGAATCCTACAAGTCTGGGTTTGGGGTTTAGGGACTAGGTTGTTGGGGCTTAGGGTTTACAGTTAAGGGATGGCTGAGAAACCGGAGTTCCTAAAGGGTTTAGGGTTTCTTTATGATCTCAGCCACTTTCCAGATTCCAAGACCCCACCCCACCAAAAGTCATGGCATCTGAGACTCTGCAAGGAAACTCTTCATCCACTCTGCAAGGGAGCCCTTCATCTTCCTAAACTCTTCTTGGGGGTCTGCGAGACTTAGTTTAGGTAAGTTGTTTCTGGGTTCCAGCCATAAACTATTCACTAGTCACTGGCCCCTTGACCCTGCAAGCACATCTGATAACTTATGCCCCAAACCCCATTGCGAGGCCATCCATTCGCAAAACAAGGGCGCCCTCATCTACACAACCCTAAACCCTAAACCCTAAACCCATCAAAGGGATCTCTACTTCAGGGATCCTCAGAGCTAGAAAACTCACTCTGAGACTCTTCCATCCTAAGGCTACAAAAGTAGGGTTTAGGGTTCAGGGGTGTAGGGTTTAGAGTTTAGGGGCTTAGGGTTTAGGGGTTTAGGGGTTTAGGGGTTTAGGGTTTAGGGTTTAGGGTATATAACCCCCCCACTAACCTGAATCAGGCTTCAAGGACTTCAACCCTAAACCTTGGACCGGCCAGGGGTAGCCCACACAAAGAATGGATTTAGAATTGCCTGGTAAGCATTATGCGGATCGTCCCAAGGAGGAACCAGAATGACAGCCCTTCACCTGGCAAGGAAATCCTGCAGTTCAAGGTCATGCACTATTCGGCCGCCGCATAGGCGTGAACTTGAAGAGGCGAGGGGGGGGGGGGCGCGGGGGGGAGCAGGCGGGTACAGGGGGTATGGGTTAAGGGTGTAGAGAAAGGTGGGTGTCTTGAATTCTCTAAACTCTAAAACTAAATCTTAAACCCTAAGCCCCAAACCCTAAACCCTAAACCGCACCGGGGCCATTGTGTAGTGTCAGTTCCAGGAGCTTGTCCTGGCTGAGTTCTACCATTTTTGCGGCCCTGACCCTGCTTTGACTCTAAACTTCAAATGCTTTTAGGGCTTATAGGGTTTAGAATTTGTAGGTTTTGTGTTTTCAGGTTTTAGAGCTTATGGGGTTAAGCGTTTTACAGGTTTAGGGATTAAAGGGCTTAAGGTTTAGGGTAAGATGGGCGCAAGAGGCGAGAACCATCTAGAGGAAGGTGGGTGATGCAAGCGCCTGCCACCATCATCCCTAACCCCAAGAACCCCAAACCTGACCCTAAACCCTACCTGAACCCCCAAAGTAGGTAAAATAATAGCCCAAAACCATTAAAAACAGCCCAAAAGGTTATGATTCTGCATACTTTTGGGGTTCAGGTAAACCCTAAGGTTTTTGGCCTTACCTCGCCAGTAAAGCTGCTGTAAAGGTGGAGTTTCTACAGCTCTTACATACGGTGCCGAACAAGGACCCAGCATAATCTCCTTATGATGCCTATATATCCCTGGTTTGCAATGGGGCCCATGTTGTCAGAAACTCCCATGTAGTAGTTTAGTTGGCAACGTTCGTCGCCGCAGTGAATTGCATTTTGCTCGAACTTGAAAATTTATACATAGACTGTCCTAGTATTAGTGCCATTCCCCAATGTCGTATGCAACCACATGTAGCCCCTTTTGAAGGGACACTACAGGCGGGCGGCCCTTTTTGACTAGCTTGCGGGAAGGCAGCAATCTCACCGTCGCATGCTTCGAGTGTTCAAAGCTTCTGGCGAAGAAGCCTTGTCAATTCCATATGAGGAGTTTGTGCAGACGCTCGTTCTGGGCGAGCAGCCAGTAACAGCATTGGCCGTCAAGCGCCATTTGCAAAGTCTTTGTGGTCTGCCTCGGTTTAGGCAGAGGCTTCTGCTACCTGATGGCCAGATCTTGTCCGACAATGCCGACTTGCGGGGGCCAATGGATATGCAGCTCATTTTGCAGCCCTTCATAGCAAGTTCAGAAGAGCAAATCGAGCAACTCCTGGAGGCCGCCTGCGCGAACGACATCCTCACCATGGAGCAGCTTTTGCAACGGCCGCAAGATCCAGACCTGGAATGTGGTATTTCTCCACCAGCTCTGTTTTTTGCATCTTTGTTCGGCCGTTTTGAAGCCGCTCGCTTGCTGTTGGAGGCCAGTGCTGATAAGGATAAAACTGATAACGCCGGCGGAAGTCCAATGTACGTTTCTTCAAAGAGGGGCCACTTGGAAGTTGTTCAGCTACTAGTAGAGGCCAAGGCTGACAAGGATAAGTCTGATCGCAACGGCTTTACTCCAATTTTCATGGCCTCGCAGGGTGGGCACTTGGAAGTCGTGAGGCTGTTGGCGGAGGCCAAGGCTGACAAGGATAAGTCTTCCAGCAACGGCTGTAATCCAATTCACATAGCCTCAGCGGGTGGGCACTTGGAAGTCGTGAGGCTGTTGCTGGAGGCCAGTGCTGACAAGGATAAATCTGACAACACTGGCGCAAGTCCAATGTTTGCTGCCTCACTGAATGGCCACTTGGAAGTTGTGAGGCTGTTGCTGGAGGCCAGTGCTGACAAGGATAACCCTGACAGCAATGGCGCAAGTCCAATGTTTGTTGCCTCACTGAATGGCCACTTGGAAGTTGTGAGGCTGTTGCTGGAGGCCACGGCTGACAAGGATAACGCTGACAGCAATGGCTCTACTCCGTTGCTTGCAGCCTCGCAATATGGGAACTTGGAAGTCGTGAGGCTGTTGCTGGAGGCCAATGCGGACAAGGATAAGGCCGACAACAACGGCATTACTCCAATGCTCATTTCTTTGTCAAGGGGGAAATGGGAAGTTGCCCGGCTGCTGTTGGAGGCCTACAAAGATCAGGCCACAGCAGGCCAGGCTGCCCCAACTACAAGTTCGAGTCGTAAGCGGCCGCATGAGGATTGAGAGCGGAAACTGGAAGCGACAGACTCTTTCGGTTGCAGTCCTTGGCTTGTCCAGTCGCCCTCATTAAGAAAATCAGAGGGCCATCCATCAAGACAAGAGAAACCCCCAATACAGTACCAACACATTACAGGGGAAACGAAAGTCGCATAGGTGGGTTTACCAATCGCCTCCCCTACATAACAGGGCCCCGCCCCTTTACTGATAAATATTCTGCTTAAGATATGGTACCATATTCAGGGGTTATTACTTGGGGAGGGGATAATAAGAAGAGGAGAGCATTTCACGTACCAATGCCTTGTTCGCCTGGCAGTGGTTGCGACACTTCGTACCCCAGCACGTGGTTTAGGATTTAGGGTTTAGGGCAATCCTTCAAAATGACCCCATTACTACATTGAGGAAAGTAGGGGAACATTGGGAGGTTCCATGCTTCGGATCCGTTAGGGGCTGGGACAAGTCTGAGCAGACAGCACTAACAGCAAGCGCAGCATGGTCGTCCTGAAAAAGCATTAAAGGTGTCCTGAGAATAGTTTTTAGCTTGAGGGTATCATAACCTCCGGATAAGCAGCTTGAACTGATTCTTGGGGAGGTTTCATGGCAGGTTCAAGACATGAAACGGCTCCATGATCCCTCGACTCTTGACAAGAGTTATTTGAGGTTTGGGCTGGGGGGTCCTCAGCCCTAAACCCTAAACCCTAAACCCTAAACCATGAGCATCCTTAAGCCCGAAACCTGTTCGTGTAGTTTGAGGCGGGGCTCCTCAAAGCAACTGGATGCTATGTGAGCTTTTGACAAGTTAGTCCCTGAAGTGAGTCAGTGTTAGGAAAGCGGGGTTTCGGAGGGAAAGTGGGTTGAGGGTTTAGGTTTTTGGGGTTCAGCCCAAACCCTTAAAGCTTCAGGGATCAGATTGGGACTGGTAGCCGAAGCCTTCTAAGAGATCAGAAAAATGGAGCCCCCCAAATCAAACTGACGATGTTGAATAGGACAATGTGCGACATCTCAAATCCTTCGCCTCCAGCCCTAATACTTTTGTGAGACCCTGGGGTTACCTCGTGAATTCGGGGACCTACATGTACGGTGATATAGTAGGACTGTCATGACCGTATTATGGGGATGTAACATATTATTTAGGTGGACCCCCCCACCCTGTTATAGTGACTATAAGGGATAATAGGGATTATATTAGGGTCCTCTTATATTCCTATTATACCACTATTACAGGGGGGGTCCTCCTAAATTATGGGGATGTAACATATTAGAGTAAGGGGCATGTTGTTCCAGGGCCTTCAACTCACCCTGCCACCAAGCACGAAACCATAAACCCTGAGGTTGCAGCTCAGGTTATAGCCAAAAATCATCTTGTGTCATGTAACCCCTACTTAAGATAACTGGTCTCTCGTAACATGCCCTAAGCCCTAAACCTCTGAACCCTAAAGCCCCAAACCCTAAAACCTTCATCCTTAAACCCCAATCCCTAAACCCTGAACCTTAAAGCCGTAATCCTCAAACCCTGAACGCTGGTCTCCTAACCCTAAACTCTACCCCTAAAACCTTGAACCACTAAACCCTAAGCCCTAGATAGTAGCTTCCGTTTTCTTTTCCAATGCATCCCTATACAATCCCCATCAACCCTACACCCCTAACCCTAAACCCCTAAACCCTAAACTCCTGATCGTCCTGGCCTTGCTCGCCAGTCCCCGACGGCTTTGACGTCACGCACAACACTTGCCCTGATGGGCAGATTTTAAGCAGAAGGCCTTAGGGTTTAGAGTTTGAGGATCTGTGAAGTCCCTCCAGAGCTGTAAAGCCATGGTTTAGGGTTTAGAGTTTAGGGTTTTGGAGTTTAGGGTTTGGCAGGTTTAGCGTTCAGAGCTTAGGAGGTTTACAGAGACCAGATGAGAAGGGCTTAGGGTTCAGAAGTTTTAGTTTAGAGGTTTAGGGTTCTAAGGTTTAGGGTTTTAGGGTTTAGGGTTTAGAGGGTTAGGGTTGAAGGTTTAGAGGTTTAACTACTTTTTAGGGTGTAGAGGTTGGGGTTTGCAGATTTGGGTTCCAAGGTTTAGGGTTTAGGGCTCTAGGGTTTAGGGTTCAGAGGCTTGCGTTTACAGCTTTAGGATATAGAGGTTTAGGATGTAGGGATTAGAGGTTTGGGTTTCAAGCATGGTATTATATAGTGAGTTTTTCCAAAATGGCTATCAGGCACCCTAGGTACAATTTTTGGGACTGGGCTATAGCGATCCTGCTGAGCATCAGAACAGCTGGCAGAATTTCTGTACAGGGCTGCAATGTTACAAGGGGCCGGAATAAAGGGATTATAGGTTAGGAGGCACCCTGTAATAGTGGTATAATAGGGCTATAAGAGGACCCTAATATAACGACCATTCTCCCTTATGGTCACTATTACTGGGTGGGGGGAATGTGGAGATTCACGAGCCTAAACCCTAAACCCTTCTACCTTCTAAACCCTAAACCCTAAACCATGGATTGTGTAGGATTTGGCATCTCCGATCTTCATATTGTTTTGTCTCCCTCCTTGATATCGTGATGATGAAGGTCCTGGCGTTGCATGGTATGTGGGGGTTTCCCAAAATTAGGGGTACCTTTTTGGGGGTCCCAATAAAAAGGACTATAGTATACTGGGGTCTATATTGGGGTACCCTAATTTTGGGAAACTACCATGTAAGGGGCCTATGACGTTGAGAGGCGCGCGTTTGGGTGCGAGCTCTGGCTGGGGGTTCGGGGTTTAAGGCTTGGGGTTTCAAATCCAATGAATAAAATCAATAGAGAGCCCCTGACGGAGACCACCGCTCTATGAATGCCATAGACTAGTCCTAGGACAGGAGCTGGTCAACATGGTCCCAAACCCCTAAGCGCGCAGCCCTAAACCTTAACCCTGAAATGCAGATCTAATCCGTCTGATGCTCACAATCTTGCATGACCCCAAGTACTTGCTGATGCCTGGCAAATTTCTACCTTAGGTCGCGCAGCGCCCCGACCCATTCAATGCTTGCGCAAAAAAACCTTGCAAGAATCCTCAGATTTCGAAATGTGAGGATTCTTGCCAGGCTGTTTTAATCTAATGGGAGGGCGTTGGTTTACCTTAGGAAAAAGCGGATTCTTCTCAACCCTAGGCCCTAGGTTCCTGAATACACCCCTTGCTTGAGAAAGCTAAACTTTAAACGTTATGGTATGGTAACATCCCTAAACCCTAAACCCTAAACCCAAATGATCCCTTCTACAGCCCAGCTCGCTCCTTCCGAAGCCTGAGATAGCCTAAACCCTTACGTAACCTTAAACCCCAATACCCTGAACAAGTTACTGGGTTGCTGTTAAGGAACTTAAATTAAGTTACCATAATGGGTATATATAGTAGATGATGGGTTTCCCCAATATAGTAACTTAACTTAAGTTCCTTAACAGCAACCCAGGTTACAGCCCTATGTACGCCTGGTTCAACCTTTTTAGTTGTCGACACAAGTTTAGGGAAAGCACTTTGTGTAGAGTTTAGAGTAAAGCGTTTACCATATAAATCCGACACGAGCCCCTCAAAACGGGTACTTCTCAAAGTTGGGGCCTGTTTTGTACACCTGAGGGTCATGAGGGTGCTTCCTACTGGACCCTTTAACAGAAGACAGAAGAAACCTCCTAAACCTCGAGTGACGCATAGTCTCGATGTATCCCTACTAATCAGTTTTTTTTATCTTGCGAAGGGGCCCAGAATTGTAAGCCACACCCAAATGGGTGTTTCCCAAAATTAGGGGTACCCTTTTGGGGGTCCCTATAATAAGGACTATAGTATTTTGGGGTCTATATTGGGGTCCCCTTATTTTGGGAAACAACCAAATAGGATTTTGTGAGCATGGCCTTCTGCGACGGCGTCGCCGAACAGAAAGTTTTGTCGACCTATTGGCATCCGCCGAGCTATGCAGAGTCCAGGGATTTGGGTTTTGGGGCTTTAGGGCGGGGCTTTAATAACCTGTGTCTTTCTTAGGCCTGCATAGCTTTTAGTAATCTTTGTCACCTATCAAAGACGCTGCTCTCTGTGCCCCCCACTGCAGATAGATAGATAGATATATATACAGGCCCCCGCTGCATATATTGGCAACCCGCGTTCAGTAGCGGCGAGGGCGACGTATCTTGGCCACGGACACTTTGGGGGCATCACGGGCAATATTCAGTATGAAATCCTAAGGAGCACATGATAGTCAGAATTAACTTTCTGCATGGCCTCACTGAAGTTCCTCTTCAGGCGATCTTCGGCAATTGTGTTGAGTTCTGGCATCTGCTGGCTGAGCCTGATTTTCCCTTTGTGGGCGGGTGATGATAGGGAAAGTGAGTGTCCTTCGCCCCTGCAGTAAATGTTTTGCGAGCAAGGGGGCTATGGCAATTTCAGGCATCTCTTATCGAGAGGGGGGCTCACGCCTCGTGTCCTAACATACCTTAGGGTACATGTAGCCGCATATACTTGAAAGCCTACATTCTGTTTGTCTAGTCCCTTACGAAATGTGGGTGGTTCTGAGCACAGTTTCAAGGGATCCTGCTTGATACACCAGGATTAGAAGCAGACTCTCGTACACTGAAGTATTGTCGATATCAAGGAAATCCTACCTGCTTAAGTACCCCAAATATGGGGGATTGTGGCAGTTCACAGACCCCTGGTGATACAAGAGATTTCTTCCATCCACAGTACTACATAAACGGGCATTTTGTCTTGATTTCCCATATCAATATCTCTGCATGCAGCTCATGGCGGTTGCAAGAGAGGGGCGAGCTCATTCTTGGATAACCAGTGACGAGTTCCGCCCCAACTCTCCCTTCTCGGGACGGGAAATCCCAGGCAATGTTCCCCAAGCTTAATGGTCATAGGTTCGGTGGACCCCCCCCCACCCAGTGATAGTGACTATAATGGATAATAGGGATTATATTAGGGTCCTCTTCTATTTTTATATTGCCGCTATTACAGGGTGGGGTGTCCTCCTAAGTCATAGGTTTCGGGTTTTGGGGGAGAGTGGAGGGAACGTAGGTATTGTAATAGGGGTATACTAGGGGATTGTATAGGTCGTAACTGTTATAGGGATCCACCCCCAAAGACACTTACATAAGTCAAAAACCCTAGGTTCTGGACTCTCAAGTAATGGTTAGGTCAGGTAGTACTGACGGCTGAGACTCCCTGTACTTCTGGTCTAATCCCCCATCAATTTCCTACCAATTCAGGACAAAGCAGCTCATTATTTTGAGTCACTGGCATGTAAACTCTTTCTCTATCTAGCTAGTCATTTTTCGGTGGAACATCCAGATCTCGGCTTCCGTTTTTGGATCTAGGGCTTACCTGGAAGGCCTACTGTTGCTGAAGGAAATCTTGCGCACCACCCACGCTCCCCGAAGGTATGGCAACTCCCAAGAATTATGGACGTTTAGGCGGGGTAAGATTTCGCACCTCAGCATTTGGCAACTCCAATATTGCCAGATTACCACACATCATTCGCTTCAATTCCTGCAGAGAGGCATGTTGGGCCTAAGCTCAAGTTTAACGAAAACAGGTCCTCTCCCTAAGCCCCCTCCAAGGCATAAAGATTGCAAATCTAGGACTCGGAATATCTACTTCATAGGCGTGGAGAGCCTGACATGTTCGGGTGGGTAATGATCCTAAATGCAGATCGAATCTAAATTGTACCTATGGGGATTGTCCTAAATTACTGTCAATACGGGGTCCTATATTTGGGTTCCTATTATAATACGGGNNGTAATTTAGGGAAACTTCCCTATGTACTTATATGACCCTATGTGCAGAGGGACTGTGAGGTGATTTCCAGGGCCCGAGGAGGTATTCCCCCCTCAGGTCGATTTTGTAGATGGCCTTTGCTGCCTGTACAGCTTGCCAGCCAAACTGCATGAGCTGCGGTAGGAAACTTATAGAGATGTTTCTCCAAATTATCTCAATTAGGGGGCAGGAGGCAATGATTTTACGGGAGTTTCTCACAATGATCCCCATATAATCGCAAATAACAACCATTTATCGTTTAGGATTTAGCGTTTAGGATCTAGGGTAGACATTCGGAGTGTCAGAATGTAGGGCTAGGGCAAATGGCGTCCAAGGAGAGCCTTCGAACTAATAATGGGATCTCGGCCACCTCAACCCCCAAAGTCAAGACCACATGACTGTCACATGGCTCTTCTGGGGTCCCCTTACAAGAGGGAGAGGTACCAAAGTTCTTTTGTCATACACCACAAAACCTTAACCCTACAAACCCTAAAGCCTATACATATACTTCAAGCTCTAAAACCGAAGTCATCGGGTCTCTCCCCTTTCATGCGGTGACTTTGCAACCTGCAACTTGGCAAATCTACTTGACTGTTTCACAGCATATTTTTGGGCTGAGCCAAGACGGACCTCAGGTGTAGGGTCGAGGGTGGAACCAGGTAAGGATAAACCTAGGCTATCATGAGGATTTCACTTTTCTGCATAAGACTTACCCCGCAACCCCGGCTTCGTGATATGCTAACCTAGGTTTGGAGGTTTGGGGTTCAGGGTTTG
>CAJNIZ010047042.1:21723-33699 GCA_905231905.1 Symbiodinium pilosum | reverse complement strand
CCTAAACCCTAAGCCCTATATAAATAGTAGTTTCCATTTGATTTTCCATTATCCCAAGATATATATATATATGTATATGTATACTGTATACCCCAATATAACCCCTAAACCCTAAACCCTTAAGCGGTGCCAGAGATGAAGCCTTAGAGTTCATTGGACAGGCCAAACAGATGGGCCGAACACGTTTCACAGACATTAGTTCGTGGTGCCGGCTGGGGCCTTCTACAACTTTGGTCAGCGCTCTGGCTAGCGGCAAAGCATTCCACTGCCTCAAACCCTACCTGTAACCCCAATAACCTACAGTTTTATGCGTTATACCTACTAATTAAAGGGTAGTTACTACTAAACTGTAGGTTATTGGAGCCACAGGTAAACCCTTAACCCTTATCCAAAGTCCTTGAGTTCAGGCACTGCGCCCTGAAGTGTAAGGGAAGATGTGGATGACCTATTGACTGGCAACCCCAAAGGGCTCTAGCAATCCCCTTTTCTGGCATCGCGGGATTTCCTTGGGTCTTCAATTTGGGGGTTTAGGGGTGGCGGGTTTGGGGACTCTCCTCAGATAAGTTTGACACGGGTCTCTGTATCAGTTTTCTCCCTCGTGTTGACAGCAGTCAGGCAAACTCCCAGTTTGGCCAATCTAGAAGCGATCACACGTTTAGGCTTCTTGCCATGTGCTGTTTCAAATGGGGACGCGGAATGGTTACCCTAAACCCTAAAACCCTAACCCAAGGAACTTAGCCCAAGTTGCCATTACAAGTAAGCCATCTTCTGGACGTTTCCTGCTGAAAACGCATTTTTGGATTTCCGTCTTCGATGCTCCTAAGAACCAACTGACCTTATTAGGCTGCAAAAAAAAAGCTGAAGTTCTTTGGGTGCTAAGATGCATGACATCTGAGATAGACAGGCGACTATGACGACGAGAAGCAAACCTGCATATGCCACGAAGGCTGCGAGTTTACAGGAACTTTCTTGCTCCTGTTTCGATCACCCCACCCAATAACCTTTTACCAAGTAAAGTGCTCAATCCATACCATATTGTGGATGGGATATTCTTAGACTGTACGGTGTGTGGGAAGTGTTTCACAGAAGCGAGGTGGGATTTAACCTTTTAGCATCCAAAGCTCGGGTTTGGTTTTAGCGGGGTCTAGGGAGGTTTGAGAGACTTCAGCCTCAGCGGGATGTCTTATGACACCTCAGGCCCCTTTTGGGTTTGTCGACGCTCATGGCCCGCCAACCAACAGGCTCTCGTGTAATACAGGGGCCTAAATGATTACCAGAATTATGGTTCCATATTCCTTGTATATTTCTGTATATGGTACCTTAGATGGACCTCAAAATGATATTGGTGATTATACTTTAGGCCCCACTAGTAACTGTGTGTTGTAGTGTAGAGCAAGAAACCTGACCCCAGCCTTGGCATGCTTATGCTGGCGAGATTGAGGTTTAGAGTCTACGTAGCGCCAGTAAGAAGCATACGTCGCTTTCATCTAGCTTACCCCTAGCCAAGTACCCAGATAGGGGTCTCCTCCTTGTAAGATAACCATGATTGTCGCGAGCTGTGATTTGAATATGGAATTTCAACGATTTCACCCCGCAGGGGTGTTTCAACAGAAACCATCACCAGCACGGCTTGGCTCTCAGGCGTTGTTAGAAAACTAGTGTCACGTGGCCACTTGGGCACACTGTTCACATAGGTTAGGAGGGAAGGTGGGGTCCAGGGAAGAGGGTCTCCCTACAGAAGGACCATCATCCCTCAACCCTAAGCCTGAAACCCCAAACTCTCTTCAAACTCTAAAGCCTGAGCCCGTAATCATTCCTAAATCCCATAAACTCTTAACCCCAAGCCCCAAGCCCTTCAACTCTACACTCCACACTTCGAGCACCGCGAAGGAGTGAACTGAGGTAAGGTTTACCTGGAACCGCGAAGCCCTTTTTGCCTAAACCCTAGACCCCCTGTTTTGCAAAAGCAAAGGCCATAGCCTCGAACGTGCAGGTTGCGAAGCGTTCAAGTAGGGTGTAATTAGCAAGGATTGGTTTGAGGTAGGTTTGCTTTTGGGTTCCCGTGTAGGATTGGGAGTTTAGGGTTTGGGGTTTGAAGCTTAGGGTTAAAGGCCCAGCGCTCCTTGAGGCCATTTGTGGAGTACCGTACAGAAACTTCCACAACGCTGAGCATCCAAGACCAGAAATAGTGCCTACTTCGGACGCTAAAGGCTTTTAGCTTCCATTTTACTCCTGCTGAGTCGCAGTTTGAGGATTAGATCCTTATATCAACTCCTCGCAATGCCTGTATATACACTCCTACAGCAGGTACTAATCATTAAACCCTATAAGCCCCAAAGCCTAGGGAAAGAACATGACAGGCTGGTCTAAGGCCGGCATCACTGCATCTCGTCTTAGCGCCGGGTCGTTTTTGTTATCTTCAGCAGGGTGATCGGGGAGAGACATGTACATAGATGGTCTAGGATTCAGAGTTTTTTGCGGTAGATATATACGCAATTATAACGAGCACAGACGAACTCCCCCCTAATTGTAGTAAAGATTCGGACATGCCAACAGGGTCTTGGTTTGCGATTGTGATTGATATGACCTGCCCAGATATGTGTATACAGAAAAAAACTAGTCGAGCACGGAGCATTGGATCCCTGTGGTAGTCCCTACGTATTTGCCGTCTCGATCAAAAACTCTAAACGCGTAAATTTACATCCTAAACCCTAAACCCTGAAACCATCTAGATCCTAGACGCTCAACCCTAAACACGAAACCCGAAGCCACCAGAGCTACAGCGGGTCGAAGGGTTTTGAGGGTTGCTATTCGGGGGGAGCAGCTCGGTGTTGATTGCTACTTGTTTCGGGCAGTTTGTTGCTCCGTATAAACCGCTAAATGAGCTGTAGTCTAAATTCCTTAGAGGGGGTCATATAGGGGAGTACTATAGGGCTATTAAGGGGCATACAATCCAATTCATTTTCCATTTGATTCTCCATTGTTGGGGGGTAAGCCCTAAACTATAAAGCCCATATGGGGGCTGAGGGTGGGCTGGGATTTTGAGGATGGGTTTGGGGTGGTTCAGCATAGAGGGTGTAGAGGGTTAGGATTTGGACCCTAAGCCCTGACAGCCAGACACTGGATTTGGGTTGTTGAGGGAGAAGCATTAACTTACCATAATGTGGAATTTATTCAGCAATACGGTTTCCATGTTTTATGGTAGCTTAGCTTGAGTTCCTTTACAGCAGGCCAGGTGTCAGGCTTGAGGTTTAGAATTTAGAGTCTAGAGTTTGAACCCCTGTATGGCAAAGCCCGGTCTTTATGCTCTTTTCCGGTCGATTCTTCACTCTGGGGTCTTTGTCTCTTACCCTGGGAATATGGGTATTCCTCAGCATAGGCTTATCCTCGCTTTCAGTGGAGAAGCACCACAAAGCTTGTTTCGTTCCCGGCTAATCACTGACCAGGCAGAAGTAGTAAGTAAAGAAGCAGTAGGAAAAACACCCTAAACCCTACAGCCTAAACCCGTACGTTTAATCTTCCAAATTTGGAATCCGCAGTTTTTTCCCGCGTCTGGGTGTGACGTCTGATATTAAAACTCCTGTAGGGCGATTTAAGGTTTAGGGTTTAATGGCCTCAAGTGCCTTGCACCTTGGAAACTTACTGGTTCTTAGTAGGGCATAAAGGAAGGTCATCCCCACATAATACATTCCCATATTCCCTACCGAGCCCCAGCAAGGAAGTTATGGTTTTGTGGCACCGAAGGGGCTCGCCCAGCTTTCAACTGGATCAACACTACCCGGAACCCCCAAGGTATGCAGAATAACAGTTCTTTTCACGTTATTAACCAACTGGGTTTTGAGCCATTTTTTGTAGCTTATTTGTGAGGTCCAGGCAGAGAGGGCTTCTCAAAGCATGTTCTCTGTGACCCCTCAGAGAGACCCCCTTGCTTCCCTCTATATCCCTACAATCCCCAACAGCCTCTCTTTCTGAGAACGCCCCTCACTTTAAAACCCTAACCCTGAGCCCTAAACTCTCAAATGAAAAGCAGCCCAGGACACTCTCAACTTTATTGGAGGCTTCCCGGCCGCCCTAGTTTGAGTCTTCAGGCCTATAATATAGGTGAAGTACCCAAATATCAGGATTCAGGGCGTAGGATTTAGTGCTTAGGGCCCAGGATCGAGGATTGAGGTTTTAGGTTTCGGGCTCATGGTTAGGATTGGGCTCGGCTTGCGAGAGTTTAATGTGGTTGTCATGGGTTCCTCTAGTATCACTCTCTATATTACCCCCCCTAGGTTCCTCCCTTGATTAAGGTTATTTAGGCAAAGTTAAGCCTAATTACGGCTAATTAAGGGGGGAAATTAGGGGGTACTATAGAGGGGGGTACTAGGGGAACCCATGAGGTTGGGTGGCAAAAGTTCCTGCAGATTTTAGTCTTTGGGGACCTGAGCAAAGTTCGGGGCCATTAGAGTATAGGGGTGAAAAGATGGTACATAGTTTTCTCAGTGGTCATTGGGGTACGTAATGCTACGTGATTTGATGTTCTCCCAGTAGTGGGGGGGATTTTTGGTGGTGCAACACTTGCTCCATCCGCCCAGGGTGTGCTGAACATGATCTTCAGTTATTCAGCTCTTACATCTCAACCGAGACCCTAAATCCTTCCAACAAACAGTTGGATGATTTTGCAAGGATTCCAGTGCAGGTAGGGCCAATGATATCTTACATCCCTCAGCCCTCATCCCTTGCCTACAAAGGTCTAGGCCCTGAACCCTTAATCTGAGAACCCTAGACCCCTAAACCCTATTCCCATCCCTGGACCTTGAATCTTGATTCCGAGCCCTAGATCCAAAGCATTATACTTCAAATGCAAGGCTCTACACCTCAATGTCCAGGTCATGAGCACGGAAAGGGGCATGAGGCCTGTATACAATCTGATGAGGCGAAAGCCTCAAGTGCACTCTTGATGCGCCATGCATGAGGCTCCAGGGCTTAGAAGTATTACCTATTTGGGGCCCTGAGCTTTTAGAAGTACTATCGACTTCGGTCTTTGTTCGGATCCAGCAGACAGTTTGAAGCGTTCTGGAGAATCCAAGACAGTAAAAACCGCAAAGGTCACGATAGATTCTCAAATCCCTGGACTTGCATTCCACGGGCAGTTACAAGGCGGATCATAGATACCTTGATCTGAGGTTGTAATTGCAATTACGTACTTGACTGGAAGCTTTTTCAAAAGCACCCATGTAGCGCAAGTAAACCTGAAACCGCCCTAAACCCTAAGCCCTAAGCCCTAAACCCGTGTATGTCTGAGGAGTCTGCAGCCAGTTTGACTGTCAGAGCGATGAGATGTGCGAAGACCACCTTGGCTTCAAAGGCCGAATTTCTTACTGGGGCCTAGTACGGAATAAGGTATACCTACATATATATATATATATAGCACATAGCGATTATATAGGGGCTATATTCCCTTATCTCCTACTAAACCAGTAAGTCACTGGGGCTTTTGAGTGAAAGGAGTTAGTATCAGGGGTATATCATACGTGCACATATCCACATACAGACTTCCATGGAGTATCTCGGTCTAGTTTTTGGGATCCTGCAGGAACTAGAGTGGAAGGGATTCAGAAAGTTTGTTGAAGCTCATGGAGGGCCAGTAGAGAGGACAGATTAGAAAAGCTGCAGACAGTTTAGGGATTCGGGAATGTGCCTGAGAGTTGCTATGACGAAGCAACTTCATCAGGATCTAGCCTCAACTACTGTGAGGCCAACGATATTACTGCAAGACCTGTGGGACGTAGCCCCTTAACTCTAAACCCATTGCGTGTAGATCCCAGCGCGTCGAGAGTCTACTGCAAGTGACGGCATGGGCTTATTGGCCTGCAGGCAAGGGGCCCATTTAATTGGGATGGGGTCTGGGGGGACATTTTGTACACTGGGTACATTAAATGACTTATGGGGCAATAGGATTGGTAATCATTTGTTTGTGGGAGACTCCTGTATATCATTAATGCCAAGAAGAAGTGGAAAGATCATCGTCCAGTACTTTGGCCGCTGCATTGGGGTTTCTTGAAACGCAACTCGCTGATTGCGTTCTTGCTCTCGACGTCTTGACAGGGTTCACGCTTCTCGTGAAAAAACAATGAGCAGGTACACTGGGCTGCTCTTAAGGCTTTTAAGTTACTATAGTGGATTGAGTTACTAAAGCATAGGTTTTCCCCGATATAGTAACCCAACCTAAGTTCCTTCGCAGCAACCCAGTTTGCTTGGAATGTGCGTGGGGTTAGGATTTACGGCAGGCTCATCCAAAATCCCTCAGCCTGAATCTGGGTAACAACTTCTTTGGCATGACCATCCTCAACCCTGTATCTGGCACCCATAGTTGCAGCACATCCTCATACGTCCTTCCTTCCTAACGCTCGCCTTAAAACATGTAAGGACTCTCACCGAAATGCAACTGCTAAGCTGCCTAGAGCAAATCCTGGAAGCATTCAGTCCTGGAGCCTCCACCATAGATCCGAAACCTTGAGCCATCGATCCCGAGCCCTCAACCTACATCCTTCAACCGGGTTTAGGATTTAGGGTCCAGGGTTTAGGGTTACATTCTAAGCTGTAAACCCTAAGCCCTAAACTTTAGGGTTTAGGGTTACATTATAAGCTCTAAACCCTAAACCTTGAACCTTAGGGTTTAGGGTTACATTCAAAGCTCTCAACCCTAAACCTTAGGGTTTTTGGTTACATTCTAAGCTCTGAGCCCTCACCACCAACCCTGAGCTCCAGAGCCCCATGGTCTCTTACAGGTGCCACTTGCCCAATCAAAGGCTGGAACTGCGACTTGGCGAGCTTGTACGCAGTGTGGGGTGTGGGGCTTGGGATTCAGGGTTTAGGGTTGCGTGTTGGGGGTTTAAGCCTCTAGTATTATGTGCCCCAGGTTTTGGGAATCGAGTTTGAGGGAGGGGGATGAGGTCTGTACGAATTTTGCGTGAAGGGATTAGCGTTTGGCGGCATCAGGATCTGTTGTTGTTGGCTACCCTAAACCCTAAACCCTAGGGACTCTAGGGTCTTTCCCCTGGGGCGCCATGATGCAACTGTATGTCACACATGTCCAAGGCTTCAGGAAGATGATGACCGCGGTGGTTGTCCCAAAAGACCCCACACCCCGCAGAGTCTGAAACTTCTCAGTTGATGGCGAAATCCTCCAGGACCCTATACCCTAAGGGTCCAAGTACCCAATAATCATATACTTACCCAAAACTTGTACTATAATGATTATTACCCAAAGCCCAAGTCCTTAATTATTGGGTACATGGACCCTTGAGGATACAGCTGCACCCTTGTAAGCGTGGCAGGGAAGCATGCCAAGGGCCCATGCAGGCTTAGTCCATCAAGAGTAGGAAGCCTGGACCCTTATCCTAAGTCCTAAGGCTCCAAATAGCCCAATGTAGGTCATATTTATAGACTTTGGGGCCCAATGTAGGTATTATTTATAGACATGGAGCCCTAGGGTAAGTCCTAGGTAATGTAGTAGATTCCAGTCTCTTTCCACTCCAAGAAACCCTATTTTAATCTGTCCTCTCCTCTGACAATGGTAGTAACCATGCACTCCTTGAAGGCGCCCTCTTTGGAGCCCTTCTGCCTGGAGTTGCTACACGACATGTTACCCTGCACAGCCAATGCTAAGTCACAAACATGGAGGATATGTTACACGAGCCCATAGGCTACATAGCCCAACAATAATAGCGCCTCAGAGATAACCCTAAACCCTAAAACCCGAAATCCTAAACCCTAAAGCGCTAAACCCTAAACCTTAAATCCTTAAAGCCCTAAACCCTAAACCCCCCAAGTGGTGCAATATTACCCCCAGCTTTGTAGGCAAACCCATGAGACTTCCACCATTTCCAACTCCCGAGGCTATTGTGGCTGGGACTATGGTATCTCACAGCTGGGTGACAAGTCTGAACTTGCGCAGTTCTTCGGTTATGGTATGCGCTCGAAGGTTTCTGGGTAGTGATAACTGGGTTATGTGCACCCCGAACCAGATTATAGATCAAGTTACTGTTCCGATGATGGTTCGTCGAGTAGGTTAGGATGCTCGCGCTAGGGGGCAATGGTTTCATCGCGGGTTGGCCCAGGGTCTATTCTCAGACAAGTTTGATTGTCTAAAGGAATCAGTAGGGTTCAGCAATGCATGTAAGTGCCTTCTACGAATCGAGTGTTCTACCTCCCAACTTCTAGATAGAAAGCACCAGCGCTCTGCTGTGGCTTTGGGGTTGCGGATATTGTAAGTTGTAGTTTCCAAAATTCGGGTCCCGCGTATAGCACCCCGAAATTCGATGGTCACTGTAGTATAGGTACCTCATATCCTATTTAGTTTTGGTGCTGCGGTTGCATGTGTAGGTCCGCTGGTGCTTGGGATGAGTGGGGGGGCCGGATATAGCTACTCTTAGGGTTGAATTAGGGATCCATTCAACCATTCCTAAAAAACCCTGAACCCTAAACCCCTAACCCCTGACCCTGAACGCCCTTAAGCTCCGGTAAGTCTCTTGATGTCGATTGCAACATGCGGGCCGTGGGCGTCACAAGGGCCTTCTTCCAAGATAGGTAAGCTTAGCTTCCCCAAGAATACCACATGCCATAATCAGGCATCCTTCCCAAGGAGTATACTACAATTAGCATGTCCAAAGTCCAAGTACATTTGGTTGCTTGCATAGGCGCTTGAGGTTGCTATATCCATACCATACTTGCATACTTGCCATGTTGGGGGAGGCCATGGTGGTGGTGTTGATGGACAGAGCCGACTTGAATTAGCTAGGCTCGCATACTTGCTAGTAAGCTCCCTAAAGGAACTTGTCCCGCCGGGAGCTCGAAGTCATCCTTCATAGGGAACCCCCACAGCTAAAAACCCTATAAACCCTAAATCTCAGTCCGAAACCCTATACATCCCTACTACTTACTACCCCTCCAAAGGGACCTACGGGAGGTCTTAGTTTAGGAAAACTCGTGCATTCCATTGCATCTTGGACCCATCCCGCCCAGTTTTTTTTAAGAGTTTTGCAGTCCTAAACCTCCAGCTGTCCCCAAGGTTCAAAGTATATCATAAATGAGAGTTTGCATGAATGAGGGTCCCGTTCTACAGGTCCCAATGATGGGAGTCCCCCAAGTAATGGAGAATTACATGAAAAAGAAAATGGAACATGAAATGACAATCGGGTTCACATGGTGGATTCTTAGGATTGGGGTTTCCATACATGGAGGGCCTTTTTGGGGGAGTTCCCATCATAAGAGTTCTATAGTTCTGGGATCTATGTTGGGACCTCCTCTGTTGTTGATTCGCCGAATAGCCTTTGAGCCAGGGACAACACTATGGTTCAAGTGCTTTTGTCTTGGCTGGACATGACTTTTGTGAAATATGGTTTAGGGCTAGGTAATCGATAGTGATCAACCCCTGGGGCGACGATCCCAAGCATGTCATGAGGTTTCCTTGGGTTGGTTGGTGGTTGATAGAGTTTAGCGTGTCTAGGGCTGGGGGGTGGAGGGTATGGTGTAGGTAGCCTTCAAATCAATATCCAACTGGCAAACGCCCCGTAAAATAGGGTCAACTCAGACGTTGCGTACCTAGGCAGAAACGAGAAGTCTTGTCCGTTGCTGGTATGCTGCACTTAAAAAGTTTTGGCCAAAGGGAATTCCTGCATGGATACATTGGGGTGTAAGTATGTCACTGGCTAACAAAACATTAACCCGATACTCTAAGCCCTATCCTGTTGAGATCTTATTGGGACTTTCGGGGTAAGCGGACTTCAGTGCAAAGGTCACGGCTATGAGAGCAAGAAGGGAGCAGGCCGGCATTGCGGGGATTCGCGACGTAGGTGCCAATTAGGGTCTAGGGCACAGGTTGCCGTAGTGGCTCGTGATATTGTTGGGTGGGTTATAGGGATCTTAATCATAGTGTATTGGAATCAACGAGAGCGGTACCATTGAGGTGAAATAGTGAACGGATGTCAGGTTTCCCGCACTTTGGAGTCACATTCTTGGGTTCCTATGTAAAGGAACAAAAGATAAGGAGTCATATGATGAGTAATCTTATTTTGAGAAGTACAGAGACGGCATTGTTTCAAATCTTCATCTCACATGTTCACAATACAAGGACTATCAGCAACAACATTCTCTTCCTAGCCACTTTTCAACTAGAGCATATGTGTTGGACCGCAGTTGATTTTAATTGCAGATGTCGCAGAAAGTAAATACCAGCAGCTATTGTTCCCGCATGTTCTACAGAGAGTTTGCCGAATTGAGTCAACGACACATGCTTGACATGCCTGAGACTTTCCTCGACAAGTTTGAACCCAAAACTTGAGCCCCAGTTCAACCGCCCAGATTGCGCAACTTTCGCATGAACAAGCGTCTCCGGCGCTTTGCACCCTCTAAGCTTGCGCTCAGACGTAGAAGCCTGAAAGCCAGCTAGCATCATTGTCCTCGAATCCTTTCATAGTTGTAAGAGTAGGTCAAATAGTCCTCGATGTGACATTGGCAAGTGTTCTGGCCCTTACAGTACTCTTTTCCGCGCCTCCTACTTATCCAGGCATATGGCCAGGCGCTAGGCGTGCAAAATGAAGATTATGCAAACCAAGCCTACGGGGTCAGCTATAGGGTGAGATCGGGGTATATTGGGGGATACCGGGTTGCTTATTATATGGAACAATCGAAAAGCAACTTGAAATCACTATAACGATCTGAGCCTAGTGTTTAGGATTAGGGTCTGCGCTGCAATGATTGTTTCGCAGGTCCCAAGCACTCAAACACTTGGTATTTGAACCCTCGGGGTTTGCGTCAGCTAGATTTTGCTCCCTACCAACGGCTTCTTTGAGCACATGCTCTGTGGACAATCACAGACCTGTAGCCTGCCCCTACAAGCCATGCTCATGTCCAAGACCTTACCCCAAATGAGAACCTAAATGGAGACATGTCCAGCATGGACGTACAAGATCTTGAATATTGTCTTCCAGACACGACAAGCCAGTGAAGGTGATCCCGCAAACCCAGGGCTTGAAGTCGATTCATAGAACATGTTTGGGGGTGTAGAGTTTAGGGTATTTACTTTTGGGCTCTACTGGCTGTCAGTGGACCTCAAAGTCCCAAAGCAAGTTACCACTATCGGCCACAAAGTCCAGAGATTGTACTTACTTTGGGCCCCACAATCTATACCTGTTTTTTGCCAAACATGCCAATCACAAAGAACCCTTGCTTGAGTAATCTTCGAAAAGGATTCCTGCAAATGCAACACTTCTTCATGAGAGTTTTCGAATATTCCTCTTATGATTTTGAATAGGGACCCCATAAACCGTATGTTGTACATATTCCAAATATCTCGCTACGGCGCATAAGCGTACGCCGCCTTGAGAACCCCAACTCTTTTTACTTGCGCAGTCCTCATCCCAAAGCCCAAGCCCGAAACACCAGCCCGTTCAACCTAAGTCAGACCCTAAGCAAAGTATAAATGCTAAGTCCTAGCATCCCTATACCCTAAGGGTCCCAGGACCCAAATAATAGGGTTTTAGGGCCCAAATACTAGAATCTCCATGGTATTTGGCCCTAAAACCCTGCTATTTGGGTCCTTGGACCCTTAGGGGATACTTATCCACACCCATATCGCCCTGTACCATTCCAGTTGGCATTTCATTGTTTACAGGATTGTCCTCACCCACACAGCACGGAAACCCTACTCCCCATGAACCACTACTTCCATTTCATGTTCTATTTTTGTTTCCATGCGGGATTTCCCACTATTGGGGCTATATATCCCTAAACCCTAAAGCCTCAGTAGTAGTTTCAATTTTCTTTTCCAGTACCCCTACAAATATCCCTACATGAGCCACAACCGTTAATCTCCATGAAAGGAACTAGTCTTCGGGCGGCCAAGGTTCATAATTTCACGCAAGCCCTGCTTACCGATAGGGGAAACCCAACACCGATACCCCTAGCAAATGCTGTTTACCGATAGGGGAA
>CAJNIZ010047042.1:0-21623 GCA_905231905.1 Symbiodinium pilosum | reverse complement strand
TGAATCTCCATGAAAGGAACTAGTCTTTGGGCGGCCATGGGTAAGGAGGGTGAAACCCAACACCGATACCCCTAACAAATGTTGTTTGCCGATAGGGGAAACCCAACTAAGATGCGGCTGCTTCTGGGAATAAGAATTTTGGCGCGAGATCACATAAGCCCCATAGTGTATCTAAACCCTAAACACGAATTTTCCCTCTTGCAGGCGGCGGCGCCTGCATGGGCGTTATGTTTACCTTCTCGATTTGGGCCACGCGTCCTTTTTTCTCTCAGGGGCCTTTGATCCCTTAACCGTTAAACCCCAAACCCCTAACGCTGACCCCTTAATCCCTAAACCCCGAACCCTAAGTAGGAGTTCAGGCATTCTGAGTTTAGGGCTTAGGGAGGTTAGGTTTTGGGATTTAATCAGGGCCTCACACTGAGTCATGGTTGCTTGTTGCTTTTGCTGGGGTTTAAAGCGTTAAGTGTTGCCCTCCATTACTACTGGGTCGCTTTTGAGGAACAGTCATTATAATGGGTACACATAGTAAATATCAGGGTTTCCCTACTATAGTAATTTAAATTAGGTTCACTCGATTTACTCACGCAGCTTCTGTGCCCAAAAATGAGACACGGAGTAGCTTGAGGTCCCGGGACACCTTGCATCGGAAAATCCCATTGCACCCCTCACCATATACTGTAGCTCAGTACCTCTTCTAGAGCCCAAACGGTCGTTTCCCTTTTGTGGCCCCGGAAAAGGAACACCTGATTTTTGGGAAACCACCGTAAAAACCCGCTTTTCAGTCCTACTCGAATCTTGCGGACACATGGTTGTAGGGGGCATACTTTGAAACACAGGCCACAACCTTGAAAAGGTGGCTTTAATAGGCTCCAGCAAAAACTAAAACAAAGGCAACGGAAAGCGTGGAGTTTGTCATCCTCCACAGTTGGAAGGCGGCGCAGAAGTCACGTTAAAACCCCACAAGGTTTAGGGTTGCAGGCCCAGTTACTCATATGAGCTACTGTCAGCATGATCCATACTACGGGATGTTTAGAAGTGGACATATGGGTGGGCCCCTCTGGTAATTTAAGATATAGTGCCTAATACAGTCCCCAAGAAGGAACCCATGCCCGTTGAATTATAGTCCTCCTTTAATTTAAGTAGATAGAATATGGGGTATATGGGGCCCTTATTATAATCAACCCAAAGCAATATTCTATCTACTTAAGGGGGACTATATGTAGAAAATATTGACCGCAGTTCATATGGTAGGTTCCCAGGTTGTGGCTTTGGACTGGGAGGCCTTGCCTTGCGGTAGCAATGTTCAACCCACATGAGTAGTATTTCATTTGGGGATATTATGGTACCCAATATAGAGTAAGATTATATCCTCCTTTTGGGGTATAGTATTTCATATAAGAAAACTATTATCTTACTAGGTTCAACCACCAAAAAAAACCCTACTACTCACATGACCCAAAATGCACATATCTAGGCATAGAAGCCCAGTTGCCCATATACTACTTGGAGGGTCAGGGAGACTTAGTAAGTAGGTTAATAACCCCTATAACCCACATAGTAACCCCATTTATCCCCCTTATTAACCTACTTACTAAGTCCCCCTGACCCCCCAAGTAGGTTCTTCGGGTGATGCTAGTACAGGTTTCGATGGGGACTTAAGAAGGTTATTCCATGATGTACATAACCACCTTAAGCCCTAAACCCCTACACCCTAAACCCTGAGCCCTAAAACCCTAAAACCCTAAAACCCTAAAACCCTAAACCCTAAACCCATAATACCTAAAGCAGCCTAGAGAGGCCAAATCCTAAATGCCGTCGATTTACCTCTACCGCGGTCAACATGGAGAGGCCCACTAGACCCTCTGCATTCCGCAGCATATAGACCTACATGCTCCAAGGGTCCAAGCACCACATATATCATATTTCTGTTTCAGGTATCGAGCACAACTCAGAGTGCAGCCTTTGAAACCCTCCGACAAATTTTCCCCTCATTCGCGAAGCCCGATAGGGTATAGATTTCGCGTGTCCGCAAAGCATTCGCTAAGAAGAGGATTTTCAGCCCCTTCAACAACAAGGACCTGCTACTAATCGCATGACAGTTGATGTGTTCAAATGTTGGGGTTGAGGCTACCGAATTTCCATGATTTCTTGTTGACTCAGCAGATCATCTCAGGAGGCTTCGTACCTCACATCCACCACGCTGCAGTCGAAACCTCGAGCTCCAAACCCCACAACACAAGCTCCAAACTCCAAACTTTAACCGAAGAACCAGACATTCTACCTAAGTTCCGGGTGCCCAAGGAATGAAAATTAATATCCGTTAACCATTGTTACCGTTATGATTATTACTACTACTAGTATTACGGGTATTACGATTATTGTTAAACCGAAGGAAAGCGGAAGTGGAAAATATGCAGGGCGTATGTGGGATTTACAGTATGGTTGGGTTGAGCTCGTAAGCCTTAACATTACTGGTAGCAGTAGGGAAAGGACGACTGGACCCACATGTTACGGTAGTCCTTAAAATTAGTAGTTTCCCTTCCTTCCGGCAAGTAAATGATAAGCCCTCGGTCTCCATTTCATGTTTCATTTGCTTGTCCAATCGACTTGCCATTCCCTATCCTGGTTCCAAACCCTCGCCCCTGAACCCAAAACCGTATAGTAGTTTCCATTTTCTTCCGCTCTTGCGAGTAGATCCTAAGTCTTAAGCCGTAAAGCTTAAAACCTGGAACACCCTAAAGCCAGAAGACAGCCATTTGCAGATTGTTCTGGCACTTGCGGTTCTCAGCCTACCCTTTGGAAGGAAACGCGTGCTTCTTGGCCGAAGCGTTTCGGGGCCCAGGGTTTGACAATTTGAGGTTGGTTTAGGGTTTAGGGTTTTGAGGATTTGTCGTTCAGGGCTCAGGTGTTTAGAGTGTGGGGTTTAGGGAATGGGTTCTGTCCTGGCGGAAGAAGGAATTGACTGGGAGCTTCAGCTGGTTCTAACCCTATGGCCTGGGGTCACCTCTACTAGTCTGGGTGAATACAGCTAAGAGCAGTAAGGTCGAATCATGACTTAGGGGCTAAGAGATGGAGGGCTTGGGGCTACGGGATGAGGATTTCAGCGTCATCCTCGCGCAGGCGGCAGAGCAAGTTTCGTAAGTTTGTTTTGCTCCTCTTGATTCTTGTAATTCCTGTTTTGCTGCCCACGGTTACTACTCTTCCTCCTGCTGCTGCTCTTGTCATCCCTGGCATTGCATATTTTTTGAAGGTTGCGGAAGGGTTGCAGATTCAGGGACAGGGTGTACAGTTCAGGTTCTGGGGCAACTTCAAGGCCTTATCCTGGATCAATGTTAGGGATCCTTTATACTTCTTGGGGTATGGGATTCCTTACATTTATGTAAAAAGGATCCTTTTTTCCTCCTAGGGTAATGTGGGCTACGTATCTTCATGGCCATAGTATTTGGTGCCTGATAGGGACTGGGGGAAGGCTTTGTACAGACTCTGATGCGATGATAAGGAAATATGCAGGGACTACTCTAGGAATCCGTTCCCTCAATCCCGCTAAAGCCAGGGCCATGTAGAAGTACCTCAAATGGAACTGAGGGTGCCGCCCCTCGAAACTCTTAGACACACGAGCTGTTTTGAGAATTGACAGGACTTGAGTCTTCAGGGCACAAATTGCAAGATGAGGAGCCGGGCTTTCAGGAGGCCCTAGCCACTATTTTTCAGTGGTAAAGCTTGTCCCGGACCACAAACATGTGACGCAAAAGGCTTTGCCATACTGGGCTCTGTACCCAAGATATGCAGCTGAACAGGTTAAACGTACTGTTGCCCAAGGAGAAATGGGGAGGGGTGAATCCTTGTAGCACTAAACCCTCCCTTTCCTAGACCTTGAAAAAATGTGTGCCAACTCCATATGTCACTCGGGATTGTACTCCCTTAGCGTATGGTTTAGGTTCTGGGGTGAAGGGGTGCATGTGAAGTTGTTCTGGGAGAGGGATAGGAACTTGTAATAAGTCCTTGCTGTAGACAGGCTCAAATATTCAGATCCCTATGTAGCGAAATCTCAGCCAGAGACGAGTCGGGAGGTATGAATCAGACATCTTGGTTTCTGAGCAGGCCAGATGCGCAGACACCTGACAGCATTCAAAGCAAGCCCAACTAGTTGTCACAAGCCTGATTTCTACCTTAAACTCTAGACTCCCAGCCCAAAGACTTAAACCCGAATCCCTTAAGCCTCAACCCCAAACCCTGAACCCTACGCCCTCGACCCTAGGCCATGAACACTAAGTCCTGAAACCGGAATCCCCCCGTAGCTACAAACCCTTAGAGTCGCTCAGCTTCTCGATCTCGAACGTATCCGGGTGCAAGTATGTCCAGCAGTTGGGTTCTTGTGGCTTCGCTTTTTGTAGGCGTAGCACAGGAGAATTTGATTGTTGTAGCACAGGAGAATTTGATTGTTATGTGCTTCAAGCCTATGAAGTATGATTTTGGATGCCAGGCACTGTGATCACCACAACCCTTCCATGTGGAAAAGACGCACGGATGCAGTTGTTTGCTTCATGGTTTTTGCGATCAGTCAAGGTTGAGGGTTGACGCCGCCTATGGGATGCGGATCCCAAGAATGATCCCACCAACAAGCGGAAAGTCCTGATCGTTGCTTCGTGTGGACTACCTCAAAACAGGCCCCCAAAAAATATGCATTTTTTGGATGGCCTTATTTCGGCTTCCATGTGTCTTGTAATTAAGGGTGTCAGGTTTACAAGGTGTAAGATGTCCACAAGATCCGATTGGATCCCCTTATAGCCGCCCGTATGGCGTTTTGGATCTAGGTTGTTGGGGTATAACCATCGTGGTGTGCTGCCATGAATGTGTGAAACTCCCATGAACATCACTCCTTTGGAAGCGATAGTCAGAGAATGAAGAAGGACCTTGAGTTCAGAAAGCAATGCAGGAGCTTGTTTAGTTGGAACAAAGCATTTCTCGAGTTTTCTTTTCATGTGGATTACAACGGCAACCCTGAAACCCTAAACCTTAAACCCTCAACTCTAAACCTCATGCTAACTGATGATCGGGCTGCTACATTGCACCAATTCTAAGACTGCAGCTGAGCACCACATCAACTTTGAAGCCTAACCCTAGGGCTCCACATGGCCCAATGCAAGTAACACCTATAGACAGAGCCTGCACCCTAGACCCTAAACCTTAGGACCCAACGTAGGCAATATTTCTAGACAGAGTCGCAGGGTAAGGATCCTTTTAACAATTCGGTGTAGGTTTATAGGGCTTATGGGTTTATAGGGTTTGAAGGGCTTATTGCTTAGGGTTTAGGGTTGTAGGGTTTACAGGGCTTCTTTCAGGGTTTAGGGTTTGGAGTCTTCCTTGCAGGATTCCGGCTTTGGCGTGCGAGGTTTTCGGGCGCAGGGGCTGTAGAATCCATACAGGACACGACACGGGTTGAAGAACCCAAGCTGAAAAATCGACCAGGCAGGTACCTCAAGCATCCGCGTACGTACTCATCAAACCTGCATTGCAAGTACTATTACGATTTTTCAAACTCCAACTACCCATGTTCTGCGTATTTGGACGTTACAGGAAGTCCTTCAACCGAGGGCTAGCCTATATTCGGAGAACTGTGTATTCGCCACAATAACGCCTATAGAATCCCCATTCAATACCTCCGTAATCTGCTGATAATAATCCCTACTGTATTCATTTATCCCTTAGGGTGCCCTACATCACTAGGGCCCCTAAACCTCAAACCTACAGTTCCTGTATCTCCCTTACAAGTTCCTAGCGGTCCCCCATGTGGAGAAACTTCCAACTCTGAACCTCCTCTCCAAGCCGCACATGCAGATCACACACAACAGGTACATACAGGGATAGATGGGCTCCGTTAAAAGGTGTTCCAGGGTTAAATACAAGGATATATAGGGATATACAGAGCTTTTTTCGGTGCATTTGTGATGATCAGCAAGAAAAAGCAGAGCGAAAATGAAATGGACACGGAAATAATTAGAAATATGATGGTTCTACAATCCTTGTATCAAGGTTGACACATTTTCGACATTGATAAGTATTTCGGCCCTGCATCACCCCCCCTAAACCATTCACAGCTCCTCGTCCTTTCCCGGAAGTCCAAGGATTCAAAAGCACATGCTTTCCACAAACCTCATCTACAACTGCTGTTTGCCTCATAGTTGCCTTGCACTTTTTGCTTTATGCCCAAAGCAGCCCGAATCCTGAAACCCCTAATCCAAAGGCTGTTCTCTAAACCCCATGCAATTGTTTAATGCACCCTAGCGTAACCACGAAATCCCCAAACCCAACCCTTCAATCTTTAAACCCCTGCCCTGAACACTTCGCTTCGACTGCCAACCCAGAAGGTCCTGACCAGAGGGCTTCTAGGGGTTTGCAGGGTATAGACGGGATCCCGAATCAAAGCCTAAACCCCAAACCTTAAACACTGTAACCCTAAACCTTACCTAAATCCAAAACCCTGAAACCTGGCCCCTGCACCCTAGGTCTGAAAACTGCTTGCGGCATGCCGCCAACCTGTGACGGGCGGTGCCCGGTACAGCCCCCAGTGGAAAAGGTTGATGGTTCTGGGCTTCGGGACCTAAAGTTTGGGGCTAGGGACTTATGATTTAGGGTGGAGGATAGCAGGGTTGAGGGGGCTTAGGGTTTAATCATTCAGATGTTTTAAGAAGGTTTTTATGGGCCCTAATTATCCATTGCTGAGATACTTGCACGCTTCGGATAGGGTGCGAAGTAGCTGACTCACCAACAATTCTGGTATGTATAGAAGTCTAGCGTAAATCTGACCACGTGGACTTGCATGCTAGGGAACAATGAGGCCTTTGTGCCATCTTCCTTTTTTCAGGCGATTGCTCAGGAATTCAAGTCACGGTAGCATAAGGAGGATACATGGCATACACTCTGCTGTCCACGCCCAAACCCTAAACCTTATTATGGTGGCTTAGTTTAAGTTTGTTAACGGCAATCCAGTTTTGCTTGCGAAGTCCTTCAAGTCCGAAGATACAAAGCTCTTTGACCAGGGATTCCTGGAAGCTAGAGTTAGGGTTTGGGGTTCAGGCTTTAGGGTTCAGTGTTTAGGGCTTAAGGCTTAGGGATGTTTAGTGTTTGGGGTTTAGGGTTCGGGGCTTAAGGTTTCAGATTCAGGGTGTAAGGTTTGGGGCTTGTAAGAATCTATGCCAAGGCCCAATACGGCGCGCGACGCCAATATTTCGAAGAGTATCCTAGCGAGGTTCTATCATACTACACGCCCGCAAGGAATACTGTTGATGGATGAAATTTTGCACCACCTTAAGTCCTTAACGTCCTATGAGTTACAGTAGTTTAGGGTCTGTAGTCTATAGGTGGTGCAGGATGTCCTTCATCAACAGTATGTTAGGTAAATCCTCCCTATAGCAATGGCTCCTTAATATGGAGTTACTAGTGCCTTAAAATACCTACAATAGTCTCTTGTGGTACCCAATACAGGGTGGGGGATTGACCCTAGCATATGAGATTCTGAACAGAAACCCAAAACCAAAAACCCTAAACCCTCAAGCCCATATAAACCATAGCTTAAACTCCCTAAAGGGGGTTATATGGGGCAGTATGTCAGGAACTGTTTTAGGGGATATTAAAGGAGATACTAGGAGTTCAGACAACGGCTCATATAAACTTACCAGTACTTGTGGCTCACAAATTCCCCGAATTCCAACAGTTTAACCTCAAAAATCCGCCCCCCCAAACCTTAAGTAATGGTAGCAAGCAATTTCCAGCATTCATTCGGGGTTCCTGGAATCACCCCTAAACCCTAAAACCCTAAACCCCTAAACCCAACCCCGAGGGTTTAGTTTGATTCTTTTCCAGAATCCTGTTTCATTACAAGGTCCAGGCACCTCGGTCCAAAAAAAGCTAAGACCATACAGCTAGAACCCTTTAGGGTTTTGGGTTTAGGATTTGGGAATTTTAGGGTTTTGGGTTTAGGATTTGGGAATTTTAGGGTTTAGGCTTTAGGATTTGAGATTTTTAGGGTTTAGGGTTATAGCCACCCCCTTAAGTAGATAGAACATGGGGTACTTGGGGATCTTAACATGATATTGGGCAATTCCATCATTCTATCCGCTTAATTATGATTATAAACCCCCAACCCTAAACCGCGGGCACTTATGGGGTGATGATTCAAACATTGACTTGACTATTGTACCAGGGAATCAGTTAATTTTGGGGCCTCTAAAGTACCACCCAGAAAATCCTTATGCCCAAAACCCAAAACGCAAGTCAGAAGCCATAGATGTCACCCATTACTTGGGTATAGCACCCACTCATCAACAGTTGCCTCATGTGCATAATATAAGTATCTAGAGCCCTTAATATAGCCCCTGTTACAGGCTCTGAATGGGTCGGGACAGGACTGTGACAGGACCCAACCTCCTAGCTCAGCCTCTAAATCAGAACTCCAGCAATCATGCTGCAAGTCTGGTTATGGTGCGGGGGAGCGGATGCGCTCAGCCCTGGGTGGTTGTTGTTAAGGAAAGTTACTATGATAAGGAAGTGCTATTGTTTGATAGATACCCGTTCCTTCACAGCAACCCAGCCAAAACCCATCCGTACCTTGAGCCCTAATCCCTCAAACCCAAGCCCTGACTGATCCCTCAATGCCCCTCACGCTACCAAAAGCCTAAACCCTAAACCCTGAACCCTAATCCCTAATCCCTAATCCCTTAAGCCCTAAACCATAAACCCTAATCCCTAATCCCTAAAACCTAAACCCCAAACCCATGCAGGCGGTTGACAGCTACAGCTTCGCAGTCTTCAAGGTGAGCATGGCCCAGCGTGGCTTTAGGGGTTTAGGGTTTAGGATTTGGCCTGGCAACCGCAACCCCTTCATAAGTATCGTACGATTTTAACAAGACCTGTGAGGCCCTCTGTCAGTTTGAGCTTAAGGTTTGGGCTTAGGGTCCTGGGTTGAGGGCTTCAAGTTCCCAAGGTTAGAATATGTAAAAGGGATGTGAGGGTGATAAAGGAAAGGGCCGCGGTTCGATCGGGGCGTTGCCAGGGCTCCCAACCGCAGAAGAAGATGTTTGGATGGTCCATTAAGAGCTCAAAACGACGAGTATGGCGTTCGTCGAAAACAACCACTTGCCCTGAGGGTCCAAGGACCCAAATAATAGGAAATACTATAATCTCAATGGTATTTGTGTCCTTGGACCCTTAGGGTTAAGCCTCAACTTAGCATCTAAATTCCTACACAGGACGACATCGCCTGGAGCTTGCCTCTTGGATGCACTTTTAGGCGGTTCCGGATGGGAGTTGATGTAGACAGGAGCTGAAGTCCAAACTTCTATTAATTAGCCCATAAGACTCCTCTGTGGGGTTATTGGGTTTAGGTTCTAGGGATAGTCTAAAGTCCTAGTATCCCCCTTAATAGCCCCAAAAAGGCTCCCCTATCGGGTGATATGGAGTTTAGGGTTACTCTAAAAACTCCTAGTATCCCCTTTAATAATCTCTATAGTAGTCTGCCCTAAAATCCCCTATAGAACCACCTTTAAGAGCCCTATGTATCCCTTACATCCCTATAGAACCCCTATAGAACCCCTGTATAACCCCGTATAGAAACCATAAGCTCATAGGCTTATGCACCCTCAGGGGCTCTACCCTGTAGTCGGGCTCCTCGTGCATATGGTTGTTTCGATGCATTGTGGGTTGTTTCCTCGTATTCCCCAGAAAAACTAGGTTTTATTCTGTTTAAGGTTTAGGGTTTAGGATTTAGGGTTTAGGGTCTAGCAATTTAGGGTTTAGGGTCTAGCAAACCGACCTCTATGTTGGCAGCCCCAACATCCTGAAAACTATTTAGTACCTCTCGGAGGCGGTTGATGGACCTTCCTCATTAGTTACCCTGGGTTTGAGTCCTCATGAGGCCTCTAGCTAGCTAGCCCGACGCAGGCTATACCAGCTACTAAGCTCATATCGTGAACCCGGGTCCCTTGCACCCCTTCAACTAGTCTCGGATCCCAGGCCCAGCAAATTCACACGCCCAACTAGAGACCTACAGCGAACCCGACAGAATTGATAGCCGAGTTACAACCATACTTGGGGACTTAAGAAGCCCCAATTGCGTTAGGCGTAGAGTTATGATTAGGTTATAGCTACCCTGAGGCTGCAAGTTGGCTGTACCTAGAGGTTCATGCGCCATCATAATTCACAGTATCTGACTACGTGACGTGTCATCCTACTTACGAGTACCTTTGAACTTCAATTAAAGTCAGGCTTCAGGGCCTTTAGGCTTTGGAGACTGGGTGGGGGGTTCAAAGTCCTTCGAGCCTTGACTGCTAGCTCAAGGCACCTAGCCCTAACCCAAAACACAGGGGCTGGGTAGGTAACCTAAACCTACACTCAGATTGTTGTTGTTTCCTCCATAAAACGGTAGGGTATACCCAAGGCCAAACCTTGGGATGGTTATTAAAGCACTGTATGAGAATCACTGCACTGACAAATGTAGATCGGTCGCAAGCTATAGGTATTTTCTAGGACAGCTGAGTATCTGCTCAAGATTTCGTGGTTGAGGTTCAAGTCTCGACCGCATCGCTTGCTCGCCCAATTCCGGGAGCGTTGGCAGGAGGCGACGATGTTCATGCTCCAGCCTCTCCAAGCGGCCATCCAACCAAACGCAGCTCCCTCCAGGACTGCTGAGCCAAGGGACAAGGTGCAAGTTGATGCAGCTTCCGGGCGGACCGCTATACATGCATTTTCTGCGCCCACCAAAGCTCTGTGTGAATCTCTGAAAGAGCGAAGCGGAGCTCATTGGGCATGGCCCTCAGTGGTGGAGACCTCTTGCTCGATCAACAAACCCTGGAATCATTGGGGAAACTATGCCGCGCATCCGTTTGTCCGAATTTCAGTAAGAAGGGTTGGCGTCATGCTGTTGATGGAGGAAAGGCTGCACCGCCCTGAGCCCCCCAAATCCCAGGAATTACAAGACTTCTTCCTGGAGCACTAAAACATTCATTCTGACATTCTCAGAGGCATACTTCAGTTACCAATGCACAATTTACTCACGAGAACCTGGACACCTGGGTTCAACTACGTTCACACAATACCCTGAGACCCCAAAGTGCTAAGACCCTAAAGCCCTAAGACCGTAAGACCCTAAACCCTAAAAATCCAAAACCATAAGACCAAAAGTCCTCAAACCCTAAACCCTAAGCCCCCAAAACCCTCAAATCCTGAACCCTAAACCCTAAGACCCTAAAACCCTAAGGCCCCCATGCTCTGAAAACGCTACCGCCTAAGCCCCTGAGACCTCAAACCCTAAAACACTGAGACCCTAAAACCCTAAACTGTAAGGCCCTGGACTTTACTGGTTCCCGTGTTTAAAACTGTAAGGACTAAACATCCGTATAGAATCCCCAACAAGGTAGTAGCTTCCATATTCTTTTCCATTCCCCTGAGCTCTAAACCCTAAAAGCCCCTAAACCATAAACCTGAAACCTTAAAAACCCAAACCCTACAGCCTAAACCCCAAACCTAAACCCTAAATCGTGTAGATAGGTACATCCTGGACCTCGGCGTGTGGTTGTATGTCTTCCTCGTGGCAGTCTGGGCGCCTGCCTCAGCCGCTATGCGCGCGGAGGGAGCTTAGTGATGACGGCTTAGTTAAGGTTTAGGGTTTAGCGTTCAGGATTTAGGGTTTAGGGTTTAGGGGTAACGTTCAGGGTTTAGAGTCTAGGGTTCAGGGTTTAGGGCTTAGGGCTAGGGTTTCGGGCTGGGGGTAAATGATGTTCAGGGCTTAAATTTTAACTTGGGTTCTCAGGATTCAGTTTAGAGCGCACGCAGGTAGACATTTTCCTATAGACTTGAAGCTCCACGCTCCGTAAGATCTCACTTTAGATCCCAGGGCTAAGAGTTCTGATATTATCACAACTATTGGTCAGGTGGACCAAATACAATCACCATTCTCCTTCATAGTCACTATTACTGGGTGGGAGGGTCCCCCTGGATGATTTGTGACTTTTCCAGGCTTGCTGCTTGACGTTAAGTTCTTGATTTTGAGCATCTGTTGGGCTAGCTTGCACTTTGTAACGGCATTTCGCTTGTCTTTACTGCTGGAGCGCGAGGGATAACTTTGAACACCCCTAAACCCTAAACCCTATACCCAAAGTGTGATGGAACTTGTTGAGGAAGCTTCGCTGTCCCTTAGGTTTATGGTTTTGGGTTTGGAGCTTGCGGTTTACTAGGAACCCCAACTACCTGCGACTGTGTAGTAACTACCCCGCAATGAGTAGGTATAATTACGGTAGAACCCATGATCATAAAACTGTAGGTTATTTGGGTTGCAGGTATTCCTTAAAATGCCTAACGCACGTTAAAACCCAAACCCTGCGTAATAAGGTAGTTTCCAGATTGTTCTCCATTATACAAACCAAATACGAGCCACAGTCCAAACTCCTAGTATCCCCTTTAAGCAGTCCCCTTTATACTCCCTTTTAGACCCCCTTTAAGGAGTTTAGACCCTAAACCCACCCTAAATCCTAAACGCTGGCTTCGAGGAGTTTAGATTATGGCTCATATTCCCTAAAAAAACACCCGTTAACGGGGGATTAGGCTTGACAGCAGCAGCAGCAGCAGCAGCAGCAAACCTTCAGATTCTCAAGTGGCGTTCAGCTTTTCCTGGGTTGTGTGATGAGGTTTCCGTTGCCCCAACCCAATACTGAAATCTTATCTAGGGAGGGATTCCCAAATTTGGGGGTTTTGGACTTAGGGCTTACAGGTAAAGGATGGAGAAAGGAGAGTTAAATGGAGAAGAAAATGGAAAATCAAATGGAAACTGGGGTTGTATCTTTATGTTTTTATAGTTTGCCCAAGCCAATACTGAACTCCTACATGGTTATTGCAGACTCAGGTTTTGCATCTAGGGATTTCAAGGTAAACTTGGTATGTTTGAAGTCCAGGCTTTACGTGCCAGATTAGTAAATCAGGGCATCCATGCATTGCCCATGAGTGTTGAGGTTGTACATGAGTAATATTTTATTCGGGGGTACTATGGTACCTAATATAGAGTAAGATTATATCCTCCTTTTGGGTATAGTATTTTATATATACGGAATATTATCTGACTAGGTTCAACCACCAAAAAAACACTACTCACATGAGTGCTGAGAGGTTGCCTCTGGCAGATGTCATAGGATGTTTACTGGAGAGTCCCATATGCCCACAAGCACAGAACGCAGGTCTTTCAGCAGTAGGTTCCTCGTCTATACAGGGACTCAGGAACAGGATAAGCCATGGTGTAGGTAAGCAGGCTTCTAGGGCAAGAGCATGGTCCATGAAAGGATCTTTCTTGTTTAGGCTTTTTTGTGCAAGGCTCCACCTCATTCTACCCTACCTGGACCCCATAATGTGTTCTTTCTTCAGGGTATTTGATTTTATGGCTAGTACATTCTAAGAAGGAAAGGAGGTCTCCAACGAAAGGACGAAGTGACCCTAAGCCCCAAATCTCAGCACCACACTCTCCCCCTACAACCAGTCACACAAAATTGTCATTTCCATATGTGTATATATATATATATGTGGGGGGTGCCCTACAAAGCTCCACATACTTGCATCCTTCTTATGGGACTTCCCAAAATGGCACCCGTTAATTTGGGAAACCCTAAGCCCTGAATTTCATAAATCCGTATGTGGCCCCTATATATGACCTCCATATCCCACGTATCCTCTTTTACAAGGGAGCCCTAATCAGCCCCCCAAAAGGCCTTCCACATCCCTTGTATCCCCTTCAAAGGGACCCCAAATCTTAGGATCCCCCTCCCTCCACAAATGGTAGTTTCCCAAAATTAGGGTATCCCCAATATAGACCGCAATATACAATGGTCCTTATTACAGAGACCCCAAAAAGGGTATCCCTAATTTTGAGAAACTCCCAAATAAGTCTGGTGTGAATACCCTGAACCCTAAACCCTAAACCCCAGGTTGTCACGCTCTTTGTTTGGTCCATCCTACTTTGGGCCATGGTTGGGAGCTTGGATGTTTAGGGTTTAGGGTTTAGGGCTTAGGGCTTAGGGTTTAGGGTTTAGGGTATAGGGTTTAGGGTTTGGGGACTGGGAGCTCAGGGAAGTTCTTGGTATCAGGGACTAATCAAAGTATAGGGTCTAGGGTTTAAGGTTGAGCCAAGGGATTCGGCCCTGGTTCCAGTTTAGGGTTTGGGGCTTAGCAACGTTTGGGCACGAGGGTTTCAGGGTTGAAGGCAGGAAGCTTTACGAGTTAGTCAGGGCGTCGGGGTTGCATAAGTGTCAGGGTTGAGGGACTTTTCTTCTGGGCGCTGGGTTTAGGGATTGAGGGGTTCGTTCTTAGGGCGTCTGGACTAGGGTTCAGGATTTAGGGTTTAGGGTTTAAGGCGTGTAGGCGTTAGGGCTGTTTCGATGGAAGCGTAGGAAAGGATCCTTCAAAAGGTTATGCGAGCACGGGCGTGCGCGTGCGCTTTTGCTATCCCCTAGGCCATGTATGCTACGTCCCTAAACCCAAAAACCTTATGTAAACGGTTGCAGTATGGTCAGAGTAGGGGGTTCGTATGTGAACTCTGCGTCTTTGGTGCATGCAGGGGGCTCAGTTCCCCTTGAAGATAAGCTGGGTTGCTGTTAAGAAACTTAGATTAAGTTACTACAATGAGGATTCCTTATTATTTACGGGGTACCCATATTATCGTAACTTATTTTAAGTTCCTTGACAGCAATCCAGTAAGCCACACACTTTCGGAAAGCAACAGGTAAAGTGAGGAAGATGTCAGCCGCATCACATACTGGCTGGATTTTGGTATCCCTCCCCACCCCCCAACAGAATCGAGCGATGCCTTCCTCCATTTCCTACCAATCTCCACTAAAGGCTAGAGCCTATAGTCCCCCCTTAAGTAGATAGAATATGGGGTATATGACGACCTTATTATAATCTTGGTCAATTCCACATTCTATCTACTTGAGTGGGACTTTAAGCCCGGCAGATTTTTGAACTTTTTGTCCATTGCCTACAAACCCAAACCCCAGACCCGCAACATGTGAAACTCAGATCTTACTGGCCCTGCTTGGCGTCATGGTGGCCGGTGTCTTTGCAGCCTGTTGCGAGGCAACTTGCGGGAGCTCAGTCGTACGTTTTTGAGGGGTTTAGGGCTTAGGATTCTTGGCTGTGAGGGGTTTATAGGGGACCATAAAGGGGTGTCTATAAGGGGCCTATAGGGTGGTGGAGCTTTAACTTCCCCGGGTTTATAGGGGACCATAAAGGGGTGTCTATAAGGGGCCTATAGGGTGGTGGAGCTTTAACTTCCCCAGAAATGGTACATGCGGGCTCAAACATAGTCAGCCTGCGCAGAGATCCATGTCCAAAGCCGCTTTTTAATGGCGTTTCTAGTTTTCTAAGGTTTTTAAGCCATTCTGATCCCAATTACGCCAAAATGGGATCCCAATTGTGCTGATGATGCTGGCGTACGGGGGGTGCGCGCGCCCCCTACGCCAGCATCATCAGCACAGCTCTCCCGATCAGCAGCATCAGCAGGACTGGGGTGGGCTTGGTTTTCAAATGATGGCTGGGTGGGCGGGGGGCGGCGGTGAGGCCTGCCATTGCCGCCAGGCCCGAAATCTTATCTAGGGTCTAGGGCCTGTTGGTAAAGGACTTGCAGTAACCATCTGCCACTTAACAAACTATCAGTTAAAGTTCGCAAGGGGCTACATCACTCAGATCCCTCCAGGTATGAGGAAGTTATCCTTCGTACCCTCATTTGTTTTACCCTTGGGTTTGGATTCGTAAGCCAGGAGGTAGAACTCTTGGGTACTTGGGACCCACAACCCAAGGTAACAAGCCTTCAGGGTACATACTTAAAGTCCTTGAGTCGGTGAAAAAGGGTCCCAGGATCCACGGACTTAAGCAGCACCTACTTCGGGTCTCAGCGTATACTAAATGTACCGGGACCCTTTGAACCATAGTCCCGATAAAATCCCAAAAAATAGGCCCCTTTTGAAAGCTCAAATATTCTGGGAAAGCTTTAGCTGCGCAACCTCCAAGAATTGTTGTGCTTTTTTGTTAAGATTTCTGGAAAGATGATGCATGCCTGCCAACACTGCGCTGCCAGACCTGGAGTTGCCCTAGAGCGGGCCTTTCATAAGACTGGGCTAGTGCTATTTGCAGGTCAGAAGGCCCACCAAAAGACTTCTTGGAACATTCAGGCCTACAGTGCTTCTCTGGTAAAGCCTCTCGGAAGGAGACGCGTCACAAGCAATGCTCAATATCGGCTGCTTCTCATTCTTTAGAGTAATACTGGGACCTCGCAGGGCTTAGTCATAGAATTCTATGAAAATGCTGGTTTGGAGCAAAATCGATGCCCATGAGAGCAACCGCATGTAACATTTGGCTAGGGTCATGCCTCTGCTTGAGGAACAGAAAATCTACTAGACCAAGAAACAGAGGTTACACAATTTCGCACACCTTTCGTGCAAAACTTCGGCACATGCCTGCAGCGATGTTTCTCCAGCGTGTCTTCTCTTGGTGCAGGCAAAAATCCCCGCACACTTCGCGCTCACCATTCCGCACGAAAAAACTTTGGGCGTAAAAGTTTGCTTGCAAAACTTCAGGCCCAAAACTTCGCATACAAAACTTCGGGAGCGGACTTGCAATCGGAAAGCGCATGAGTCATTGACCTGCTTGCCGCCATCTCGCTTTTATTCAAAGGGCCAGCAAATTGACCTGGAGGGGTAGCAAAGCAGCCCTGTCGTGCGTTGTAGGCTCGTTGCCCAGGCGTGCAAGCAACTGTCCCTGGCACGCTCCATGAAACAAGCTTTGCACAGTTCGGAGTGAAAGAAACTGGCAACCAACTCTCGGCTGGATGTGGCCACAAACAACCTTGCCACTAATGCGCAGCACGACTTCTGAAACAATGCACCAGATTTTCCCGTACATGTTCCGCAAAATCAATTCTGCGAGCGCCCGGCCGTAAAAAACTCCAACCCGTTAAACCGCAAACTCTGTAAATATGCAAATCCGAGGCGACATTTTAATGTATTTGAGTAGCTAATGTGGTGCGAAGTCATAGCTTAGCAGCCGCAAAAATGTTGGAAGTATGGGCAAAACACGTCAAACGACCATGCAGCATGCACAGTTTATATTTGGTCTGGGTAAGGCATGCATGCTTGTCATGCTGGGTGTTACCCGTCTCCAAAACCTTAGATATGTTGAGTCCAAAAGTCAGGAGCGAAGGCCCAATTGTGCTGATGATGCTGGCCCGAAAAGAATCCCCCAAACCATTCGTACCGCTGGGGGAAGCCACAAAAAATATCCAAAAAACTTCTCGAGTTTTGGCCCCCAAGATCAATTTCCTAACAGGGGTTGGCGGTCTGTGCCGCACCCCCTATGAGCATAGCTTAGTTGGCTAGGCGTGCACCCGCATTGGACCACGGACTTTAGAAGCCTCCGGCTCAGGCCGCCGACAGAAGCAGTCAGCTCCCTGGTAGGAGGGGATGGAGACGAGAGGGAAAGTCGTAGCAGAAGTCATCTACGCCACACGGGAAGCAGTTTCACGCCGGCGCAGCCGATATTGCAGCAGCGGCACCGCGATCAAATTAGCGACGTTGGCGTACTTTTGGACATATTGTCGTGCCGCCTATGTTTTTGGAGATTGGGCACGAGACCAACCCGCGCAAACGAGAGAAGTGCAAGTCAGGCTGCCAGGATTCCGCAGGAGCTTGGGCGCCTGGTGCCTGGTGTGTGCGTGTGGGATGTTGCTGTGAGCAGAAAAGAGTTTTCACCCTCTCCGTTTCCCGAGACCATCCAAGACGCCTGTTAAGGTCGGCAGAAAGTGGTTTCCAATGTTTTTCAGCACTCTACCAGCTTTAAACCCCAAACCCTGAACCGTTAACAATACAAAAGGCTTCAAGTTTCTGTGTTCTTGACCATTCCGTCATTCGCTACTAAACACCCATGTGAGCAAACTTAAAACCTCAATCGGCAGAGCAGCTGCCATGGTCTTTTTCAGTTTTTTACTTCCCAGTGAGACTACTCGCCCGACCGCGCCAAATCAAGCCCCGAAAACCTTGCTGAACACTAACACGCCAGACCCTTCCCCACCAATCACTGATGTAATCAAAGCTCAACTCGTGTCGCTGGGAAGGGCAGTGGAGGCGGCGACTGCTGCAGCGGCAAATGGCTCAGTGATGACTTGGTGTTACCTAAACGGGTTGTAGCGGACATGTGGGATGTAGGGTGCAAGTTTAGGTTCCAGGGCTCCAGGGTTTCGAATTTAGCTCCAGGGTTTATAATTTAGGCTTTCGATGTATATCCACGTTTAATTAGTGTCCAGAGGATTTCGTATAGGGGTGGTTGCGCACCATAGGCAACTCGTAGTCTTCCTGGGTCTGGAGAGCAAAAGTCTTATAGGTTCCACATTTTGTCCTCAATGGATAGGTAAATAAACACCTGGCACTCTCGAGCCTCTGGCGAAGACAAAATTGAACCAGTGCTTGAAAGCAGGGATTGACATGCAAAAGATTGAGATCCAGGGGAACGATTTTAAAGGGGTGAGAAGAGCTTACAAGAGGTTTGGGTATCCTCACCCAGCTTTCCAAGGACAGCTACAAGATGATGAGTGGAGAAACCTACAACGGCATAGCTGGGTAAACGAAACACTCACACACGTAGAATAGTAGCTCTCAACACCAGAACGGCACGTAGGGTGTCATTGTGGGTATTTGGTGGGTCTCTGTGACTTTGGGTGTTAATATCCAGCTACATAGAAAGGTACTTTGCCAACGGATCATATGAGGATCTCATGGAACCGATACAGAGCATGTGCTAAGAAATGAAGCCCCGACCTCAAACTCTACGATGGAAATCCCGATGCTTTAAAACCTTTAGAAGCCCTGCACCCTAGAACTAGACACTTTCCCAGCCCACAGGTTGCGCTGGGGGCGATTGCGCAGGAGCAGATTGCCTGAGCCTCACAGGGGGCAAGAAGGGGGGGGGGAGGGCGGTTGTTAGGGTTGCAGAGCACAGAGCACAGGGCTTGGCTTTAAAGACTTGAGGAATTCCGAGCGCTAGGGCTAGCATTGGCCAGAAACTACCACTTAATCTCGTTTAGTTTGGGCTTGGGGGCGAGGATTAAGGGCTTATCTTGCTGCTGGAATACCATTTTCAATTTCCGTATATGTATACACATATAACATATACACATATTTGAACACAATACAGAACGAAGATGAACATTTTCAATAACCCAAACATTCAGATTTTACGGGACATTGCTGGATTTTTCTGGCTCAATTTCCGGGTCCTGGCTTTGGGATTTAGACTCCATGGAATATGGTAGCAGGTCAGGGCTCCAGGGCGATTTTGGTGTAGGGGCCCAAACCCTAAACCTTTAAAGGAATTATCCAAATGTACCAGGTGTGGGTACGGTAAACCCTGCTCCAGCACCCTGAAGCCCTCTGAAATGGTGATCGTCCTTCTAGCATTGTGTTATAATACTAAAGTTCTTTTTTGGGCGGCATGTTGTTGATGAGTGTGCAAAAATGGGGATGTGAGAAGTACAAATCGTACAAATTTGTTCAAGGTTTCGGGTGCGTAGGTTTCATCTGGAAGCCCTGAACCATGAACCCTTCACCTCAGTTAAGTTAAGGGGTCATTTTCGAACCCTTCACAGAGTGAAGAGGTGCAAAACTATTCTAGAGCCGAGCTACAATAATGATGGACACTTTAGGGTTAGGGAGTGAGGATTTAGGAATATGAATCTCGTCTTAGTCTCCCAGTGATCCGGAGTCCTGCAGGAAAACAATCCTCATATTAAGCCTCGCGAAAATTTTCTCGCGGGGTCTTTTGCAGCAATCAGAATTTGGGATAAAAGCTGTGCGTGGGCTTTTGGCTTCGCTTTGGCTTGGGGGAAAGCTGTGATCAATCTAATCTTTCTATTCCAGGGCCGCCTAAGCCCTAAACCCTAGAGCCCCCTAGATTCTGTGCGGAGGGCTCGGACGTCTGGTCTCGTGGCTTCATGGGTCCAATTATCCAAGAAGGCAAGTGGAAAAAATGGGCAATGAACTGTATATATACCTGAATTATAGACTGTAGTTTGTAGAGGGTGTAGCAAGTCCGATGACAAAGCCGGATAGCAGATAGGCAACTGCACCGACTTAGGGTTGAGGAGTTGAGGCCTGATTGAAATTTGGATTGTTTCTTGAGCCCTTGCCCCATCGCCAGCCGCTTGACACGATTGCAATGTGACGAGTGTTGAATATCTGCTTAGAGCGTCCTGGGTCAGCGTGACGAAGTCTTCTGCCTTTGTTTTTGTGTTTTTCTTCTAGGTACTTACATTGCAGTACAGACAGTGGGCTGTACCTGCAGGGATTTCACAGGTCATCTGGCACAAGCCGGACTTGAGCATCTGCGCAAACACGGAAAGCCGCGGTTGAGCAGTTCGAAGATTGACTGGCGAACATGGAGTGGTGCCCGGAGCAGTGATTGTTGCAGTTTGTATTGTCAACGCGTGTGCAGCTAACGATGCAGGAGTTTCTTGCTTCTGTGCGGTGTAAGACCTTGGCTTGCAGGGAAGGGGTGCACGCATGCGTTTCTTTTTGCGTAACTTTGCTTTCCTATGGTCGAAGATTTCATATTCCAAAGAAAGTTTCTTTTATTCTGGTATCATTTATTGTAACATTGCTGCAGAACAGCACGGCTTCAATTATAACTACCTTGTGTCGCCCGGCTGGATCATGTGCACCGGACTTTTCTCCCCGAAAACAACTTTGCAGGTTGCGCCAATCCTCTCCCGCTGCGAATGGCTTGGATTTGGGGGTGGGGTTTGGGATGATTTCGCGTTCAGGCTTTGGGGCTTGAATCCCCCCCGAGCCTAATAACGAAGAGTCCTATCATGGCATTTTACGGCATGGCATCACGGCATGTTGTCTGGTTGTCAACAGGTGGTGCAGGGTTGTGGTGTTGTACGGAGGTGATTACATTTTAATTGCGATTGTATTTCACTTTGCAATCTTGATACAGGAAGCCTGGAAGAGCATATCGTTTCTTGATTTTTTCGTCTGTGTGTGCAGCGGGTGCCGGAATAACCAGTGACGGTTGCTAGAGCAGATCATCTTCTCATGTTCTGACCCCGAAGATGTTTCTGCGGCACCTGAAAACACTGAAGGCCCTCTTCTGTAGGGGTACTCCTCAAAGGGGCTGTATACGGGATTCTATAGGGGAACATTCTAGGGGTATTCAGGGGGATATTAGGAGTTTAGATTATCGCTCACCTAGTGTGTCGCAATATACCTACCGGGCCTAATATGACCTATTTAGAGTTTCATGGAAGTTTCCAGTGCGCTTTTCTTTTCTCGTTTAATCGATTTCGTATTCCTGTGGTACTTTCCCAGAAGCTTAACCCCTGAACCGTACCCGTAAACACCAAACCTTAGCCCCCTTCCTTCCATTCAGTTTCGATGATCCTTTCAATTTGATTTCCAACCCAAATCCCTAAACCCAAAACTCCAAACCCTGGTACTCCTAACCCATACACACCAAACCCTCGAAATCCCAAAGCCGGAAACCATCATAATCCCTAATCCCTAGATCCCAAGCCCTTCGATCCCTTGACCCTAAACCCTAAA
>CAJNIZ010047041.1:23152-37783 GCA_905231905.1 Symbiodinium pilosum | reverse complement strand
AAAAAAAAAAAACATAGTTTAGGTGGACCCCCCACCCAGTAATAGTGACTATAAGGGATAATAGGGATTATCTTAGGGTCCTCTTATATTCTTATTATACCACTATTACAGGGTGGGGGGCCCTCCTAAAGTATCCAAGCCACTTGTCTTCTTCAGCAACAATCCGAACTCCTCACATGCCATGTCCTCAGTTAGGGTTTAGGGTTTAGGCTAAACCCTAAACCCTAAACCAGGCCAAACAAGCTTCAGGAAATGGCTGAGGACAGCTAGTTTCAAGGATTTTTAAAGGGCTCGCAAGATTGCGGCCCACGCACATGCCCCAGAAGCAACGCAATAGAACAGCGCCGACAATAAAGTCGATTTGTGAGATTCCACAAATGGTTCCAAGAAAGGCTCTGATATACTCTAGTCAGCATTATAGGTACCCCAAGAAGGGGGCCCCTAATTTCTGGGAACCTTCCCCTTTGGGAACCATGCCCTTCAATCAAAAACTCTCACCAGTCATATGATAACCACAGGTAGGATACCCAGGTGCAGTTCAAAGTCTAGGGTTTGGGGCAACTCATCCTCATGAAGCCCCAAACCATGCTCTTCTTAATTTATGTTTACAAGACTCCGTTTCCTAAACCCTAAACTATAAACCCTCATTTCTTGCTAGCCAAAGGTAAGGGATGGCCCATCAGTTCTGGGTTTGTTGTAAGCCCTAAGCCGTAAACCCTAAATCCTAAACCCTAAACCCTGGCCCCTAAATCCGGTGGAGTAGAAAAGCATCAGGGCAAAAAAGGCCTTCAGGGTTTAAGGTTAATGTACCGCTTACTTGGAGGTCCAGGATTAGCAGGGTTTAGGTTTTTGCGGTTTAGGGCTTAAAGGAATTTCCTCGTTCCCTGAACCCTTAACCCTTAACCCTATAAATACTCCCTACATCCCCTTTTAAGGTTTAACTAGGATTCATGTCCGGCGCCCTGAGCGACGTTTGGGCTTTGCTTTTGGTGGGGCTGTTGGGCCTATGCAGCTTCCATTTAGGGTTTAGGGTTTAGGGTCCACGGTTAGTGGGGTAGCGGTTTTCAGGTTTATAGAAAGTCCCTCAACCCAAAACCCTTTACCCTAAACGTACGTGGGGTTCTTGTCCGGAGCCCGGAGCAACGTTTGGGCTCTTTTTTGCTTTTATTGGCTGTTGGGCCTATACAGCTTCCATTTAGGGCTTAAGGTCTAGGGTGTACAGTTTCCATCTATCTGAGCTTTCGGGCTTTGGGTCTGGGATTTGGGGCTTAGGGCTGGAGGTCCGTGTTTAATTATAACTTGTTATATCTGTACTCATAACCAGCTTTAATCCCCTTAGTCCTCCTAGATCATTATGGATGGGATATGATTAGGAGTATAACTAGGTTAGAAGTACCCATGGACTTCCAAGCAAAAATTTAAGGTTTGGCATATGCGGGCTCCTAGCGTCTCAAGAAAAATCTTTGGAATAAGGATTAAAACTGCTTGGGTATGTAAGGGGGACCCTGTTTGTGAAAGTACACATGCAGCTAGGGCAACAAAACATGGTAGTCTCCCAAAATAAGGGGACCCCGATATAGACCCCAAAATACTATACGTAATGCCTATTATAGGAACTCCGGAAAAGGTACCTTTAATTTAGGGAAACCCTCACATGAGCACCGGTAGACGTACTCCTAATCCTCACCCGGCCTTCGTCATCGCTGGGGTGACGAAGCCAATGTGGCCCTTCCACCTACCCCAAGGGCAGCATGATCTAGGGTTTAGGGAACCCTAAACCCTAAACCCTTAGGGGTTAGGGGCATTATGACTGCTCATTCAACCCAGGCCATTCCCATCGTAAACACAAAAAAGCAGGAAAACCCCAAGGGTAGGTTGCCAAAATTGTGGTCCGTTTTTGGGTTCCTGCTCTAATACGTCGAACAGGCACCATAATTCTGACAACCCTTCAGATGAGGCGCGAAGGTGGCCCTGCAAGGAAGGGTAGCACTTCGGCTCAAGAGGGCTTTAGGGCTTAGGGAATTTGGGTTTAGGGTTTAGGGCATTTGGTGGTTTCACTAAATGGGGGCACCCCAATTTCGACCCCAAAAGACTAGGAGCCTTATTATTAGGACCCACCAAAAAGTACCCCTAATTTTGGGAAACCCCCACTCAGGGTTTAGGGTTTGGAAAGTCAAATGGAAAAACACATGGAAAATGACATAGAAACCTAGGGTCCATAAGGAGTGTAGGGTTTGCCTCGTTGGTTTTGAGTAAGGAATGAAGGACGGGAAAGGAAAATGTAAAAAAATATATGTATCTGGGGCTTGGGGGTTTGAGCTGAAGAAATAGCAAAGAAATTGGAATTTGATATCTTAGCGGGGGCCATTGTTCGGCTCCCTTCCTCAATTCCCTTCTAGTCAGTTGCAAGACCCAGGTACATAAATCTGCAAAGAAAAGACCCCCTCTAGCCTTGTTGCAGTCTTTGCACTTTCTTATCCTTACCACCATCACAGCTTTGAACCCTTGTTACGAATACTTCGAGGGTCAGGGGGGCTCAGTAAGTAGGCAAATACTGTGGATAACTGGAGCTTTTATATGAACCAAAGTCTAAACTCCTAGTATCACTTTTTAATGACCACTGTTGTAGTCCCCCCATATAACCCCTGTATCACCCACTTTAAGCAGTTTAGACTACAGCTCCTCTATGGGCTATTAACCTAGGACCCCCTGACCCTAAACGCTTAACCCTATAAATCCCTATATGTCCCCTGTGACCCTCAACCCTACACCCGAAACACTATAACCCTGAACCCCACACCTCTAAACCCTATAAACCTAACCTACATACGAAGTCCCCGTTACCCTCCGGACCTTGAAGGATCGTGGAAGTGTGTTTAGGGTTCAGGGCTTATAGTGCCCCTTAAGTAGATAAAATATGGCTCTGGGTATATTATAATAAGATCCCCATATACCGCATATTCTATCTACTTCAGGGGGACGATAGGGATTAGCGTTTAGGGTTCAGGATTTAGGGTTGAGGGTTAGGGCTTAGGATTTAGGGGTTAGGGTTTTGAAAGTAACATATCCTTTGGGCACTGCCCACATCCAGTAGCAGCTTCGAATAGGGGCGATATGAGAGACCATAAAATCAAATTATGACTACAGTTATTGGCCAGCGGTTGCTGAGTGGGGAGCAGTAACCAACGTATTCTATCCCCTTATTACACCCATTCTGACGATATTGTAATCCTTTCCAAGTAGCTCCCCTAAACCTAAACCCTAAACCCAACCCATTGGTAGGTAGCCCTAGAGTTTACAAAGTAGGCCTGAAACCTCGAAGGAGAATCCCCCACCAATTTTTGGTCAGGGAACAGAAATGATTTCTGTCCCCCTTTGGCGTCGAGGTCTGAGTGCAGTCTTAACACTTCTTGCAGGCGGTTTACGGTTTAGGGTTTAGGGCACAGAGGTGCCTGCGAGATCCATGTGTGAAGAAGGTTGGCGAATCCTGCCTACAACGGAAAAACTTCTCTTGCTTGGTCTTGCGGTTGGAAATGCCCACGTCTGGGAGGACGCCGTCAACAGGGTTGAGGCCTGAGAACCCATTCGGCATCGCTTGCCTGGAAGTGTCAACACGCTCATCCACCATCAGGCCCACACGAAAAAGGACAGCTGCTCATGGTGTGGATCTGATGCGTGCTCAGCGCCTCCCGATCTCCGTACGGTCTCCTGTGGCTCGGGCCTTATGCAGCAGAGTCTTGATCATCGCGATGCTTGCGATGTAGGATATACTTTCTGCAAAAAAGGGAGACATCCCCCGTGGTGCAGACTCATCAACATGTCCCAAGACCTACACTCGCAAAAATCATGACCAAAAACCCTATCATTATTGAGCACTTAGACCCCAAACTCCCCTTTAAAAGGGGACCTAAGTATTGGGTACTTGGACCTCTCATGCTGTTGATGGAAAAAATCCCGGACCAGCTTCTGGTGCCTTCAATCCGGGAAACTCCTTGGAGGGCTTGGGGGACTTAGTAAGTAGGCTTAATAACCCCTATAACCCCTATAGTAATCCTAGTTATCCACATTATTAGGTTTAATATAGTAATAAAGGAAAAGAAAATGGAAACTACTATTATATACTATTTAGGGTTTAGGGTTTAGGGCTGGGGTTTAGGGTCAGGGGGAATAAGGACGTAGGTTAATAAGCCTTACAACCAATATTATATAGTAATCCTAGTTATCCCCATTACTAACCTACCTACTAAGTCCCCCTGACCCTCCATGTACAGCACGTCACCAGGCTCTACATGTCGCAAGCTCTCCTCAACCCCTGTGCTGTCGCCTCGGGGCCTAGATAAGCATGTTAAAGGTTGTGTCGCACATTATGCTACAGCTAGAAACGTATTACAAAGGATAACATGGGTGAATGTTCACGTTTCGCTACATCATCATCTTCATGAACTCCAATATGAGCTCAGTATGCATTTGATTTCCGATCTTGGTAATCATTCAAGCCCCTAACCTTATAATATAATCCCCATAAAATAAATATGTATATATATATATATAGAGAGCTCTAAACCCTAACCCCCACCCAGAAAGTAAACGCATCTCCCCTCCGCGCTTCTCTTCGCCGGGGGAGTCCACGGTGAAGTTCAGGGTGAACCGGTCGGGATGCTCCGCAGCCAGCTTCTCCTGGAACTTAACACACACGACTCAGGGCCTAGGTTCGGGGATTTGAGGCTTAGGGCCTGCATGATCATAGCAATGTCTTGGGGGTCTAGGGTTTAGGGTTTAGGGGTTTAGGGACTACATGAGGGCCAAAGCGCCAAACAGAGATGAGATTGTGCGGAGGCTATGCAGGGCTGATAGAAAGATGCTGTCATGTATCTGTGTAGACTCAAAAAATTATCAAGTAAACATTACAAAGCGAGACTCCCCTGCTCTAGGCCTTCATGATATAGTCAGAAGCATTCATATCCGGGAGCCAAAGGGTTTGACATGTCAAGATAACTCTGGCCACGGAGCAGGCTTTTCAAGACAGGGCAGACGTTTACCATACCCACGACACTCCTCCAAAGATCAAAAAAATTCTCTGCTGCAGCTGCAGCTTTGGTTGTAGCGGGCTCGGCGGCGGCGGTAATAGCAGCAGCGGTGGCGGCGGAGGTGGCTGTGGCGGTGGCAGTGGCGACCATGGGCGTCGCGGCGGTGGCCGTGGCGCTGGCCGTGGCCGTGGCAGTGGCGATGACGGTGGCAGTGGTGGTGGCGAGGTGGCGGCGGAAGCCCTGGCTGTGGCCATGGCGGTCGTGGTTACGGTGGCGGCAGTGGTGATGGCGTGGTGGGTGCTGGTGCCAATCACCGAAACCGCAATAGTAGGAAACGTCATTGTCGCAGCAACAATGATTCGAGCAACCGCACAAGTGGCAGCCGCAGGAGTAGCAGCAATCATGATTATCTCAAAACGGACCCTCTTCAATTCATAAAGCTTGGGTCCCTGTTACTGGTGAGCTACTGCAGAAACCTTATGCTTGAATATCGGCCTATGAAAGAGAGAGCCTTGAACCCACAAAACAGAGAAAAATGGGCGGAGGGAACTAGAATCACCTTACGTGTCGCTGAGAAAACCTCTACAACCTTGAATTCGGAGAAACGGGAAAGTGCAACCATTCAAACTTTACAAGGAAGACTCCTACAACCCGTACAGGTTTACAGAGAAAACCCGCTATTACCCCTCAAATTCCTGCATGAACCAATGGACTCTCAGTCCACGAATCCCTAAACTCGAAAACCCCAAGGTCTCCAGCGTCTCTCGCGCGAGAATGTCGTCTGGGCTCTTGTTTGCATAAAGCAGCTTGACCTGCACAGAAGACTTAGAGGTCCAGGGGTACCTATAACCTACTTATAGGTTAGCGTCTAGGGTTTAGGGTTGTAGGGCCATGGGTACTTGTAACCTACCTATATCCGTGCTTGTAACCAAATGTCACCCCTCGAAAACCATCTAAAACTGCTATACTTGGGTCATAACGGCCATAACTAGAACTATACTCAACTTACTCCACAGTTCCCTTTTATTACCCTCCCCCAAACCACCCCCAAGGTTGCCCATTAGTTGGCCGCCAGTCGCCCTGATTATATGACTCTAATTAAGAGGGAACACTTGGGGGATAGTATAGGGGGGGTAGTAGGGAACCTTAAACCCCAAACTCTCAGGGGTATGGGGGGGGGGTGGGGGTACGTACTAGCCGCATTTCAGCGCTACATTCTCAATCCTTTAGATTGTGTTTCAAGCCTGCACCAAGATTGTAAGTCCACTCTCAAGCCGAAGCGCGGGCTTTGAATCTAGAACCCTCCACGGATGTACCCATATGTACAAGTATCTGTATGTTCTTATATGGACTATAGTCGAAACTCAATAGTCCCCTATATAATTGCCTATATAACCCTCTTTAAGAAGTTTAGACTATAGCTCATACAAGCCTTGCAGGAAGCCTAAACCCTAAACCCCTAAACCCTAAACCTTACACACTAAACCCTAGCACTGTGCACATGAACAATCCAGGCCTGGACACTGGAATACGAAAAAAGCACTACCCGACTCCGAGGTTCATGGGCATTTACAAGGAGGGTTTAAAAATTGGGGTTTAAGGATTAGGGCTTAGGGATTAGGGTTTAGCGTTTAAGGGTTTAAGGGTGTAAGGGTGTAAGGGTTTAGGGTTTTAGGGCTTAAGGGTTTAAGATGCTATTAACACCCCAAACAAAGGTGAAGCAATGTACAAACAATGTTACGCTGTTTGCAAATACCGCGAAACTACCCATGAACCTGCAACTAGTGATTGCTGCACGAATCATCCCCAAACTGACACGTGGAGGATAAGGCGGACTTGGAGCTAGGTGAATAAGCCCTAGCCGCCAGATAAGACAATGACCCAGGTTAGCCCGTTTGCTAGCCTACTCATTCAGGCCCCCCTAACCCTAAGGTAGCTCTAGGGACCCCAGCTTAGGCATTTCCTGACCTAGAACACCCCCAAAACCCTATACACCCCTATCTAGGAACACGGTTTCCATTTCATGTTCCATGTTCTTGTCCGCCCAATTCCCCGTTAGCTGTTTGTAGTTTTGGGTTTTCCCTAGGAGAAGAATCACGGACACCAGACTCCTGCCTTCTGTTTACTGGGTTGGCCCCTAAAGCCCTTTGAAAAATACTAATATGTAGGGTCCCTTATTAAGGCCATTAGGGAGAATATTAAATATTTCAGGTGCCTACCCAGTTCATTTCTCAAAAACCTTGCACGACTTGGAACCCGCCCTGGACGTCAATATTTCTACATGTTTTCGGGAGGGTTTCGGGGTTAAAGGTTAAGGGTTCAGGGTTTTTTTTAATTCTGGAACGTAGACCCTCACACATCACTGCTAGCACCGCCAAATCCTACAAGACCCTCCTGCCTCTGAGCTGAAACGTCCTTTCTGTTTTTTGGCTCGGACTCCTTGTCTTACCTCTGGTTAGCAAGGAATGAAGGAATCCTTGTAATAGTCCCCATGTAAACCCTCTAGTAGTTTCGATTTTCTTTTGTACTGTCTCATTCCCCACTAACTAGACGTAATTCGACCCAAACAAAGTAGCACACCTCTGCGCTCTGTGCATTACCAACACTGACCAACACTGCTGCTAATGTAAAGATCATGGAGTACATGAAACTCGGCATTGCGATCTTCAAAGTGAAGATATCTGGAACGTGTCGGCTGTGAATGCATTTGCCAAACTTTTGGCAAGAACAGACAAGCTCTTGAAGACAGCAGATGATTAGCGGACAACGACAAAAATCGTGAAATGTCCTAACAACAACCTCCAGTATACTCTCAATACATTCTGTGAATGAAGGCGTGTTTCTGGCCTTCGTAGGGTCGGCTGGATCTCGCAGGATTGCATTAAGCACCTCGCAGGTGGGATGATGTTCACAGCTACGACAGTTAAGCAGCATTCTTTCTGGTGGTTGATCCACTTACCCTTCATGATAACCTTCATACTCATCATTTGGAGTAAAAGCCTATGATTGCGGGAATTTGGAAAATCACAGGTCCCTAAGCCTAAAACCTATGCGTCCCTACATAATCCCTATAATATCAACCCTTAACAGCCCCAATAATCCCTAGGCCCTACGCAGGAAAGCTTTCCTGCCGGGCCGCGGTGATGACCGCCCTGCGACATTGGGATTTCTCAAAAGGGGGTCGTTTGGGGATCCTAGTACCCTAAACCCTGAACCTTCCATATAGGGAAACCGAACACTTGAAAATTGCCACGGCAAAGCTGATTGGAACATAGTGAACGTATAAAAAACCGTGGATAACTGAGTGTATGAAATGGCATAAAGGTTCTTACGATACTTACTACGTCTGATACTAAGATCCTGCATGACCGCAGTAGACCATTAATTATCAAAGAATTCCCGAGCTATGGTATCGGTTTTTAGGGTCACGCAGGATTTGTATCCAAAGGAGTCTGAAGAAATGATACACATGCCCTTGTTAGAGCCGTCTGGACTTTTAGTACAGAAACCCTTAAGCCACGCGCTTTCGGGTTTAGGGTTTGGGGTTTAAGGTCTAGGGTTTAGGCGCCGTGTCCCTCCAAGCGTGGCTTGGGTGCAGGCAGGAGGGAGGATTTTCTAGTCAAACATGCCCCCCCAACCCCAATGAGGGCCAATTGTAGGGTCAGGGGACTTCTTAAGTAAATTAATAAGGGAGACAACTAAGGTTATTCTATGGCTCATGGAGGTGATTAACCTACTCTAAACATCCTCCAGGCCCTCCAAATACGATGATATACTGTGGAAATGGTCATGGTTACCAGGTTGGAGACAGTTAGGGGATTGTTCTTCCCGGCCGTCTTCGCGGGAACCATGAAGATCCCGGGACTTCGGGAAAGTCCTCCCAGAAGACCGTGAGACCCTAAAGCCTAAACCCTAAACCCTAAACCCTAGACCCTAAACCCTAAACCCTAAACCTAGACCCTAACCCTAAACCCCAAGCCCCGCCTGATAGCATGGGGTGAGCCCGGTGCCGCCTGCGATCATGGAGATCTGCTTGCAGAAGCGCGGCCTGCTCCATGGGTTTTTTGGGGGTTATATAGGGTAATGGAAAAGAAAATGGAAACTATAGGGGTTAGATGGGTTTAGGGTCTAGGGGTTAGGGTTTAGGGTTTAGGGTTTAGGGGGATAATGGAAAAGGAAACTACTATAGTATAATAGAGAATATATCAATAAGGAATGACTTCCTGGTTCTGAGTAAGGAATGTATGAATGTGTTAGGGTTTTGGGTTTAGGGCTTAGGGCTCAGGAGGGAAGATGGAATATGTTGGGGTTTATGGTTTAAGGCTTAGTAGGGAATATAGGAAAACATAAGATGATGATGATGATGATGATGGTGATGATGATGATGATGGTAGTGGTGGTGGTGATGATGATAAAGCTGATTATAATGGCCAAGGTGATGATAACAACAATGATAGTAAGTATTTGTAGTGTACTGATGACCATGATACTAATGATAACTTCGATGTCTCGAACTGGAGAAGAGGAGGAGGAGGAAGAGTACTGGAAAGCGTTTGGTACCTTCAAGGCTTTTCTTGGAACTGTCAGCAGCGAGCGGCGTAAACTTGATAAGAATGGAGATCAATCAGGCCCTATCTCAATGAGGCTGATATGGTTATGGCAGTGTTCATGAACCCTACTTGGCGGCTCAGAAGGACTGAGTAAGTAGGCTACGAGTGGGGATAGCTGGAGTTTCTGTATGGCCTTTCAGGTTTCGTAATATAGCTGCTGAAGCCCCATGACCCTCCAAGTGAGCCCGCAACGCAATGATGACAGCAGCGCGGAACCCTGACCCCAAAACTGCATGGGTTGAGGTAGGGCTTAGTAGTGACCCGTTCTTGCTTCTCAGCTTTGTACAGGGTTCCCTGCTAAAACCGAGAGCCCGGGCCATGCGCCATGCAAAATTCGGTTGGGGACGAAGAAAGCATACGGGTAACCCCCATAAGCCATAGAATGACCCCAGTTATCAGCAATATTAACCTACTTCCTAAATCTTGCCACAATTTTGGGTTTAAAATGTTGTGATTAGGGCGGCGTTGCTAGCCGCTATCATAATTTCAGAGGTATGAGGGGTTAGGGGCTAGCGTTCGAGATACAGGCTCTTACTCTCACAGCATCGCCCAAAGCTGCCCCAAGAATTGGGCGCTTCTCAAGACAGTCATGCTCTCCAGGCACAAAGAGGGAGAGAAACTCCCAAGTAAACCCAAGGACTACCTAGTGCTTGGATCAACAAATAGATGCCCCAAGCGACCCTAAGCCTTCAACTAAGTATATAATCCCCCATACTATTCCCTGCCCTATAACCCCCTGTATAATCCCGGCTTCCCTGTCATCGTCCATCTGTTTTTTCCACTTGACTCTCCATTATTCCCATATATCCTTAAATAACCCCATATAATCCCAACAACCCCTTCAAAGGGACCAACCCTTCGTTCCCTCCCCACCACCATTTTGGTGCTACTAGCTACTGGTCCCTTATTGCGCTACCAGTGGAAGATAGAAATGTAAATTCATTCTTGCGAAATAGTAATTAGAGAAAACATTGAGTTCTAGCATAATGAAAACAGTGAACTTATATCCAACAACTATCCAGGTCATCCACGGAGACTCCAAGCATATGTTTGAGTCGTAGGGTTTTAGGTCTAAAGTTTAGTGTCTGGGTTAAGTCTCACCCTGCAAAACGAACAGGCCCCAAACCTGAATCCGAACTGACACCTTCAGCGAAACCGTGATTTTCAAGAGTTAGGGACTCCGTTTTGGGATTCCCAAGACTGAGGATTATGGCCGTTCGGGGTATATAAACGGTGCCCCGTTTCTGGAAAGACCACATACGCGTAAAAAATTTCGAGCTGGAACTAACATGTGCAAGCTTACACTCTGAAGTCTGAACCCCGCAACCCTTCCCCAAACCCTAAACCGTAAACCCTTCAGAGTAGACAGGGCACTTTCCATGCCAAGTAAAGTTGCCATTACCTGCAGATGTCGGAGATTTTTCTCTCAAGATAGGGGGCTGTAGGATTTACGCCTTGGGGCTTCCCAAAGCTACATAAGGATATGAATTATGGGGTCCCTACTCCCTACCAAGCATTATATAGAATCCGGCTCATTTGGGGGGTTCAAGGCTGATGGGTCTTGGTTTACCCCCGGGCTTTAGGGCAGTTTGGGTTTGATGGCAGCCCTATTCTGATCGATGGGTATCTTCTTGTGGGACTTCTTCCTTCCCTAAACAGTAAACCCTAAACCCTAAAATCCTAAACCTTGGCAGTCTGGGAGAAAAGAGTCTATGCAATTGACAAGCCAGATCTTCAATGGAATTGCATCAGCAGTAGTAGCAGATGGAGCGGCTGCAACAGCAACCACACCCTCTATATAATATACAGTCATGTACTATATTATACTATATTATACTATACTATACTATATTATACTTTGTATACTATATTATACTATATTATACTAGATTATACTGTCTTATATTATTGCATACTATATTATACCATTACTTGGAGGAGCACTACTTCGCAACAGAAGACGTGCACCCAATCCTGTTCTTATGACCCTTACCAAACCTCCCTACACCCTGAACCCTAAACCCTCTTAGTAAACCTTAGCAGCCTGACTCCAATCGAAACCCTAATGTATATAAACCCATGATTCAGAGTGTAGGGTTTAGGGTTTAGGTGTAGGGCTTAGAGTTTATATTAGGAGGTTTTTATAGGGTTTTATAGGGATAATGGAAAAGAAAATGGAAATCATTATGTAGGGTTTAGGGTAGACCCATGATTCATAAACCCACTCCTTTTAAGGGTCTTATAATTAGGATCCCTATTATAATCCCTATCAAGGGGAGGGGGCTAATTAATCAGAGGTCTACATGATGGTACGTACGACAATGGCCGCCTTCCTTGTTGTTTTTCGGCTACTGCATCCCCCAAGATCCTAAACTTGCTGAACCTTCAACCTGCCTGAACCTCAAACCCTGCTAATCGGAAACCCTGACAGCCTTTCCAACAATTTGTCAATGGGAAAGTTTTCTGCTTGGAACCCTCACGTAAAGCTTACGTTTGGCTTACATGGAGAGAACAGAAGATATCTGAGGGCTATGCAAGGCTTACATAGGGGAAACTACCCGCCCGAAAATTCCTACGACTCTTCATCATCACGTCCCACGAGCCCTGAACCCCAAACTAACCCTAAACCGCAGAGCCCTAAATCCTAAACCCCAAACCCAAATTCTAAACTGCCGGCCTTTGTACACGAACTCTCCGACGGGTCCCTTGACCTCGATGGCATCGCCAATCTTCCTTGCTGCTGCTGCTGCTTGGAGGCTCACGGGCGAATTCACTGCAAAATGTACAGATGTTGGTTGCTTGGGAGCTTATAGGGTCGCAAGTACAGTAATCCGATTTTCCGACGCCACTAATAGCTAGGCCCATGTGCCTCGATTTTGCCTAAGCCCGAATGTTCGGAGTGGGGTTCTTCATCATACTGACTCCACTGCTATTACACTTGAAAACCCCTCCGTGGGGAGCTTGGGGTTCAGGTCTTCCGGGCCAGCGTCCTAGTGCACTTGGCACCCCAAATCCCTTGTTCTTAGTAGAGAATGGGGCTTTGGTTACAAAGACTATCAAGTGGAATGATATAGGGACGACCATGAGGATCCTTTGCCACATTCCCTATGAAGTCAAAAACCCAAAAATCTAAACCTTAACTGTTTTGGTCATTGTCATTCTCCCAATGTCTTCATTATCTACTAAACAGCAAATGGATTAAGGCACGGGCTTGCAACAACTGGCGTCCTTCTCCCAACTGTTCAAAGAACCACGAACGCTGCATCCTTTGAAGGATGTAGACTTAGATACTATTCGAACTTATAGTTGCTCTTGAACATACCCCTTAACTAAGGAACATAGCCTGAATGGTACTAAGGTCCCTAATATGAATTAAGCTATATTTTCCTTGATTAGGGGTATTGGGCTCCCTGGGAGTGTGCCTGTAGTAGACTAGAAACCCAGACCCCCTAAAGGATCCAAAAAATGGAACCCCCCAAAATGGCTACATTGCTACATTGGGAAAGCTAGGGGATTGTTAAGGGGTTCCATTTTTTGGATCCTCTAGGGGGTCTGGAAAAGGCTTAACGTTATCCATGCGCCAATGCGCGCAACAATGCAGCAGCTTGGCACTGTCTCCTCCAAGGGTTTTAGGGTTTAGGGTCAGTTCATGGTGGTCCTACTTGGATGGTCAGGGGGACTTAGTAAGTAGGTTAATAACCCCTATAACCCATATAGTAACCCTAGTTATCCCTATTATTAACCTACTTACTAAGTCCCAGTGACCCTCCAAGTAGAAGTGAATGAGTCATACTCAGCCAAACCCTGCAAACGGGCTTTGGTGCTGGAAACATGTTGAAACACCCTGCCGCAACGCCAGAAGAGTTTCTGAGGCGGAACGTCCCACACGGTAAAGGCGCCTGGCAGGCCAGACACTAGCAAATACCCGGACACCCTAAAGGATCAAAGATGGAACCCCCGCCCCAATATGAACCCATTTCTACATTGGGGAAACTAGGGGATTACTAGGGAGTTCCATTTTTTGGATCCTAAACCCTAAACCCTAATCCCTAAACCCTATATACCCCCCTATATAGACCCCTATAAACCCCTTTAGGGGGTTCCATTTTTTGGATCCTTTCGGGGTCTGGGTACCTGCTGGGTTTGTGCGGACCAACAGATTGGCAGCTGGCCCTCGGAGTAGCTCAGGCATCCCATCAACAGGAATCGAGGAGGGCGTTTAGGGTTTAGGGTTTAGGGGGTTTAGGGTTTAGGGTTTAGGGGTTTAGGGGTTTAGGGTTTAGGGGTTTAGGGTTTAGGGTTTAGGGGCGTTGCACAGGACTATGAAGCTGGGTTCGTGGATCCCTATACATATAGCCCCACTTAAGTAGATAGAATATGAGTTATATGGGGATCTCATTTTAATCTACCCCAAGCCATATTCTATCTACTTAAGAGGGACTATACCCTTACACACGCCCTATACAATGATATATTCCCATGTTCCCTCCCCCATTCCCCCTTAAGCACCTTGAGGGTAACTGCAAGAATTGCAGTGACCAATTATGTACCCTACAGCGTTCCTGGCTTCCATTCTGGAAGCTGTACCCTTACCCCATAGTACCCCACAATGTGTGCCCTACATTCTCTGAGTTCTCTGAAGGGACCCGAAGCCCAGGGCCACGAACGCCAGGGAGCCCGTAACCCTAACCCCAAAACCTAGACCTCATCCCTAAATCCTAACCCCTAAACCCTAAATCCCTAGACCGTAAACCCTAAACCCTAACCACTAAACCCTAGACCCTAAGCCCTAAGATACCCGGCCCTGGACATGGCAGCAACCCTTCCACCCACAACCTTTCCCAGCACATGGCCGAGATTGATTACGTAGATTGGGAAGGCGGTCATAAGGTTTAGGGTTAGGAGGACCCCCCACCCTGTAATAGTGGTATAATCGGAATATAAGAGGACCCTAATATAATCCCTATTATCCCTTATAGTGACTGTTACAGGGT
>CAJNIZ010047041.1:0-14317 GCA_905231905.1 Symbiodinium pilosum | reverse complement strand
AACCCTGAACCCAAAAGCCTAAAGCCTAAACCCTAAGCCCGAAACCCTAAGCCCGAAACCCTGAACCCTGAATTGCATTAGGGGTATATCAGGCTTATGCCTTGTTGCATCTTGGGGAACTCTCCTGAAGTGGTTGCCTGAGGCAGTCATGCCTTGCATACCTTCTAACACGGAAAACCGTAAGTTTAGGGTTTAGGGTGGAGGGTTTAGGGCATATAACAACTTTTATGAGAGAAGTTGTCTTTGTATGGCTCCTTCCAGGCTCTGTGTTGGGTTGGGGAGTACAATCCCGACAACTGTCAAACATGAATCCCTTGAACTGCGCAAGACGGTCTAGGGCTTAGGGGTCCCACAGACCCCCTGTACAACCCCTACATAATATTAAGTAGGACCATCAAATAGAAATTTCGGAAAATTGGATGGGGGCCGGGGTGGCTTAAGGACTCAGAAAAAACATAGGGGTCATGAGGGGATGGTAGACGCCCTTAATGAAGAGTATAGAGGGACAGACACTCTTGAGAAATTACCTCATGAGGAGGCAGCACAACTACGTGGTGATTGGTGGTGGCTGTAACAAGTCAGATTCCTTCTTCTCAGAACATACGCTCAACAAGCTGCATGGGTCAAATATTCGAGTTCCAAATCATGACAGAAGGTGAGTTGTGGTGGGATCGTTAGAATTTGTTCACTACTATAGCACTAACCCCAAACTCCTTAACCCTGAACTAGAACTGAGGGCCCCGCAATGGCATTGGAGATAGCAGAGATGCCAGCGCCAAGCGTGGAGCTGTAGAGCGACTTGGCCTCAAGTTTATGGCTTCCCGCTTCTGAGGTTGCGCAGGATGATTCTAGGGGGCTTGGGACCTTTTCTCTATGGGATAATGGAAAAGAAAATGGAGACTACTATTGTATATTGGGGATAGATTGGGATACTGGAAAAGAAAATGGAAGCTACTATTTTAGGGTTTAGGGTTTAAACCCCCGGGCTCGGGGGATTCTATAATCCCCCTGAAGTAGATAGAATATGGCTTTGGGTATATTCTAATAAGATCCACATATATCCCATATTCTATCTACTGAAGGGGGACTGTAGGGGGTTTGGGTGATTTGCAGGGAGATGATCTTGCCTTGAAACCTGCTGTGGACAGCTTGTGGACGTAGGGCTTAAAGCTTTTGGAGCATATCGCAGATGTCCAAACCGTTTGGGGTCTGCGGCCCAGGCTATCAAGGGCTCAGCTTCCGAAATCTCCCAAACCCTAGACCGTTTGAGTTTTGAAAACGTGAGGATGCAGATTTAGGGTATGCGACCGAGGTGATGACGAGGAGTTAAAAAAAATGAACCTAAAAGTTTCGGATTTTCAGCTTAGGGGTTACAGTTTAGTTCCCATATAATCTAAATCTCCTAGATCCCCTTAATGAACCCTATAATAATCCCCTATGTCCCCTATATAACCCCCTTTAAGGAGTTGCTTTAGTATAGCTCATACAAAGGGAACCCCATGTAAACTCCTGGGGACCCCTAGAAAAGGACGCCCATTTCTGGAAACCCTGGACGTGGGAATGGAAGACTTCTGGGATCCTCCAATCTTACTTGAAGCACCATGGGCCCTGCCAAAACTCTGCATGAATATGCTTAAATCCAGGGAGTCCGTCAGAAATTCACAGTTAATTCCAGCTAAATATCCTCCCCTTCCACGGAATTCAGATGAGATCCTAAGAGGGGCCTGTTGGGATAGCAGGTTAGCTTGCGGTGACAAGCGTCCTTTCTTTGCCCCGCAGACTCTCGGGATGCATTTCAAGTTTTGACACCCAATACCCTAAACATAGGGGTTTAGGGTTTAGGGTTTAGGGTTCAGGGTTTAGGGTTTAGGTTTTAGGTTTTAGGGTTTAGGGTTTTAGACCATAGCATTGCCTGTCTGCTAACAGAGGCTCATCTGCTGAACAAACCATCTGGGTCCCGGACGATGCCAAAGACCGCCCCTGGTTGAGGGTTTAAAGAAAATGGGGACTTTGAACCCAAGGTCTAGGGAATGGGCATCAGTAGGGTAGCTCCTCTTTGGGAACGCCTAGATAGAACAGACCGCTAGGAAGGATTCTTAGAGGGGAATCTTGACGGATCTTAGGGGGTTCTTAGAGGATCTGTCCTACCGAGGGTCCCCTTGGGTTTAGGGTTTAGGGTTTAGGATTAAGGGTTTAGGGTCTAGGGTTCAGTGTGTAAGGTTTCGGGTGAAGGGCTTAAGGAACAGGATCTAAGGCAGGGGCCGTGTTTGGAGTGTATGGGGCTTCTAATGGTCTGAGACGTGCGGTCAAGATTTGTGGGGTCGTGCTCCTGGCTTGGGCCCGCTAGGTATGCTACTGCTATATGAGCCACTGTCTAAACTCGTAGTATCCCCCTTAGTAACCTTTATAGTAGTCCCCTATATAACCCCCTATATATCCCCCCTTTAAGGAGTTTGGACTATAGTTCATATGAAGTATAGTCACCCTTACGTAGATAGTAGATAGAGTATGGGGTATATGGGGACCCTGTTATCATATACCCAAACCCATATTCTATCAACTTAAGGGGTACTCTAAACGGAAAACGAAGCACCCAAGTAAATATCAGAAACTACGCCGGGTTGCTGATAAGAAACTTTAACCAAGCTACCAGAATATGAACACATGGCAAGTAGCTAAGCTGCTTTATTACGATGGCTTTGTTTAGGTTTCCTAAACCCTAAACCCCAACGCAGTACAGACTCCAACCTGGCAATAATCCAATCATATTCCTTCCTTGGGCTTGTGGTTCAGATTTCGGATGGGGACATTTGCGGTCATGACAGGCTTAGGGTAAGGCCGTCATGGGGTAATGTGCAGCCTACCTAGGTATATACGGGTATAATCAGATGATTCAAGGTGCGAATTGAGATTGGCGCCAGCTGTTCGCAACGAAAACAGAACACAAGCGTTAACAAGAAGGTACAATCGTATTTAAAGAAAAGCCAAACTTCATGCGTTGGGATTCAGGGAGTCATTGAAAACATCTGTGCCGTACCTAGATTGTTACGTCAGGCTGTCTTTTCGATTCGGGAAGCATTTACTTGAAAAGTTGGCCTCAAGTCTACTTGAAGGCTCAGGGGACTGAGTAAGTAGGATTTTAATAGGGCGATAAGTCTCCTGATTGGAGTCCACCTGAGACATCATGGAAAAGACCCGAAGAATGCAAAGTAAACTACTGTAGAAGCTATAACATCACCAAATCCTTGAAAGCCTGAAGAATATGACCATCATCCCATCATGATCCTTTCTGGAAAGAACAACTGAGATGCCTCAAAACCTTACCTGGAGTCCCCTTGCAGGCCCATTCCAGAGTTTTCATGGGTTCCCCTACTACCCCCTCTATACTAACCCCCTATGTCTCCTCCTTGATTAAGGTTATTTAGGGATAATTACGCCTTATTGAAGATAATTAAGGGGGAACCTAGGCCTGGTGGTGGGGGAACCCATGAAGGTGGTTGTCAACATGATGGTTTTTTATTGGGTCCCTATTATAATACTAACACCTAATATTTAGGGTAGCCAAAAAGGGACCATAATTTTGACCACCGCCTATGAGAATTTTAGTTTTCCAGCTTCAGGGTCTGCCGGGCTTGCCCTACACCTTGCGGCAAGATGTCTGAAACTACAGCTAAGCCAACGCGGGAAAAATCGGATCTCGCGTCTCCCTAACTAAAACCCTATACAACCCCTATATAACCCCTAAATAAACCTATATAACCCCTATATAACCTCAAACTAAAGCCCAAATCCTCAGCCCGAAGTCTGTGCCATGGCTATCTCAAGAAAGGAGACCCCCGCCCCATTCAGGCGTGAGCTTTGCTATGTCCAAGAATACGGAAAAAGGGTGTAGGGTTAAGGGTTCAGTCAGGGTTCAGGGTTTAGGCTTTAGGGTTCAGGGTTTAGGGCTTAAGGCTTAGGATTTGCGGTTTAGGGTCTAGGGCTTAGGGTTTAGGATTTACGGTTTAGGGTTTAGGGTGTTATTGTTAAATATATCCAACAGGATGGCATAATCTCGCTGCACCTAAAATGGGGAGTATAGCATGCCATTAACCATGCTCCTCATATTGTCTAAGATTGAGGGCTGGGTCTCTGCGATCTTTCTACCCTAAACCCTAAACCCCAAGCCCTAAACCCTAATCCCTAATCCCTATCCCCCACGCCTTAACCGCGTGGCAGATCTGAGGCTCTTTCGATAGGACCCCTTGCGAAATACTACCCCCATTAAGGTGGTTTAGGGTTTAGGGTTCAGGGGTTCAGGGCAGCAACTCCTGAACCCTCACACCTCATACCTAATCCCCACTGAGGGTACTAAACATCAGGGTTTAAAGATCAGGGCAACAATCCTTCATGACCCCAAACACCCGAAACCTTGGTAGCTATGGTAGAGTTTCAGCATCAAGCGTCGATCCTTCAGCAAAAGCACGGCTATAGACATATGGGCGTTTCTCAACCTGATCTCTACATAACCCTTTCGGGAAATCTCCTGAATATGTTTCTGCGCTTCTTAAGGCACCCTAAACCCTAAACTCTAAACCCCTGAAGCGACACATCTAAATGCTTGGGTTTTAATGCTTCTTAGTCCCCCCAAGCATATTCCAAAAGCCCTAAACCCTAAACCCTGAACCCCTCAATCTTTTTGAGCCGCTCTCGCTTTAGCGAGCCTGGGATTGCTGTCACCGCTCCGAGAGCACCGGTGCCCTGCGGACAAAGTCTAGGGTTTGGGGTTTAGGATTTAGGGTTTAGGGTTTAGGGGCTAGGGTTCAGAGTTTCCGAATGTCCCTTACAAGGGGCCTATCTGAGCCAAAATCTAAATTCCTAGTATCCCCCTTAAAATGATCTTGAATACTCCCCTCTAAACTCCCCAGGATAACCCCATTTGAGGAGTTCATACTATAGCTCTTATGAATATCCATGTTGGGTTTTGGTGAGACTGACCCCTAATTGATGAGCCCCCAGCCCTTATAAGGGCTTTGATATTAGGATCCCTATTATAAATCCCATGAAAGGGAAGGGGTTTATGAATCAGGGGTCTGGGTCAGGAATTTGGTTTGGGGTTTGGGCTTCGCATCTGAGGCTTGGGTTTGAAGGTTTCGGGCTTAGAGCATGGCTCCTAAGGGTTTAGGGTTTAGGTTTAGGGTTTAGGGCTTAGGGCTTAGGGTTTAGGGTTTAGGGCTTAGGGTTTGGGCTCAGGGTTTAGGGTTTAGGGTCGAGTGTTTAGGGTTTAGGGTCGAGGGTTTAGGGTCTGGGGTTGAGGGTTTAGGGGGTCAAAGGAAAGGGTCATAGGTTGCAGTCTTGCGGAACTGTGTATATTTAGAGGGCTTCTTCAGGGTTTCAGGAATTAGGGTGGGGATTTGTTATTTGGACTACGATTTTGTTAGCCCTAAACCCTAATGGACAAACAAATGGAAAAGCAAAAGATCGAAAATAAAATGGAAACTTGGTGTTTATAGGGTTATGTGGGGGGGTCAGGGGAAGGTGCTCACAGGATGCGTTGGGTACTGCCCGCACCCAATAACAGTCGACCATAGGGATCGAGGGCTTTGTATATCCGTTTTTGGAACAATGCCCAACTGTTACATACTAAGCGGTGCAGTATCCGACTGATGAAATGTAGCATGACTTGCCCTGAACCCTAAACCCTACACCCAAATTACAAGCTGTTCTTTCGACATGGGCTCATCTGCCCAGGTCATTTTGGGCTGTACAGGATTTCTGGTCAATCGACCACTCCGAGATCAAGCTCGTGTAGGTTGAAGGCTTGTACTGCTGATACATCATTACCCGGCGATAAGGTGCCTGCAGTCATGCAGGATTTGTAGTATCCACTGTAATTTGAGGTTGAAAGCAACTGGGCACAGAGAGAGAGGGAGAGAGAGATAGAGAGAGGAGAACAGGATGGCAACATGCACAATAAGGCAAGCTGCAAACCCTGCCAAGAGAAGTGCAGACACAAGCAGAGAGCCCAATTGACAATGAAGATACTGCAAAACATCCTAGAATGCCTAAGTTCTAGGTGCAAAAGCCTAGATCCTAAACTCGAAATCCTAGACTCTAAGCCATGTGACGAAACCAATCCAAAAATTGGGTACTTGTGGTTCTCCCTTGGACAAACAAGGATATCCTCAAACAACAATAGTAATAATGGTAGTAACGACAACAATAATAATAGTAATAATAGGAATGGCTTAAACTCTGCCAAATCCGAAATGTAGAAGCCTAAGCAAGGGGGTTTAGCGTTTAGGGTTGTTGGGGTATATCAGTACCAGTCCTAATATGGTCCTAGATTCCTTGTATAATTATGGCACAGAGTGACCTTACAATGACATCGGTAATTATATGTAGCTAGTTAGCGCCCCTACAGTAGTTCGGTTACGTGGCTGCCTTCAACAACTTAGCCCACATTACCACAGGATAAAAAAGGATCCCTTTTTCATAAATATAAGGAATCCCATACCCCAAAAATTATAAAGGATCCCTAACATTGATCCAGACAAGCCTCTGGAATGGTCGAATACGCTGGGCGACTGTGGAGGTTCAGGGTTTAGGGTTTAGGGTTTAGGCTTTAGGGTTTAGGGGTAAAACCTAAACCCTGAAAAGGGTTTGGGCCATCCTCTCTTTCCCAGAAACTCTGCCCAAGACGCAGACTCACACCCAAGAAAGCCTCCCTGCCCACATGGCATGGTAGAGCATCCCTCAAAAGGTCTCATCACCCTGACTCTAGTTGTCCAGAGATAGACACCAACTCTTTACAGACCTTAAATAACTGGTGCTGAATGGAGAATAGGGAAATAACACCTATGTAAATCCATTCCCGTCTTCCCTACTAGCCCCAAATAAGTTAAGCATCAAATCAAACCAAACCCTGTCTTGAAATGTCCCCCCCTGACATTTCGTGCCACAAGTCCTGACTCTTGTCAGCTGTCTTCAGGGGCCCCATGTAGTAGTCCTGCATCATGTTACTGACTTGCTGGTTTTGAAGGGAGCGTAGAGGAGTTCATCTCCAGAATAACCGTACACACATAGCCACTCAAACTTCAATCAACACCTCATAAGGAACAACACATCTCTGGCAATTGTGGTCCAATGTGTCTCGCCTGCGGTGCATTGGAGGTGTGGGTGCGGAGTGCTGACAGTTTTTAGACACAAAGGAGTGTTTAGGGCCAAGGGCCCCAAAAGGGATGCAAGCTATCAACAGCAATAGAAAAAGAAGAATAGCATGAGCAATTATAGCAATAATCGATGATCAATAATATTGGAAAGATACATACAGCCTGTAGCAAAGTTCGTCGTCGTGGTCGTCGTGGTCGTCGCGATCGTCGTCGTCGTCCTAATGGTGGTGGTGATCGTGGTAGTGGTAGTGGTAGTGGTAGCGGTAGTGGTAGTAGTAGTAGTAGTAGCAGCAGTAGTAGTAGTAGTCGTAGTAGTAGTAGTAGTAGCAGTAGCAGTAGCAGTAGCAGTAGCAGTAGTAATAATAGTAGTAGTATAGTAGCAGCAGCAATACAAATAGCGATACTAGGAATAAAATGTAGGCAGAAACAATATTAGTACTAATACACACCCTAGTGAGAAAACCAACAGCAGGAGCAATTGCAAAAGCAGCTTCCTCGCTTGTCACCTCACATTTCCGTGCAGAGTCCATGCTTTAGGGCATCTGTCTGAGATTGAAGGGCTCAGGGTGCAGAGTTCAGCGTATACGGGGGGGGAAGAGAGGGTTGTCAAAATGATGGTCGCCTTCATTCGCCTTCGGTGCGCTCGATGAATTAGGAGCTGCAGCATATAGGGCACCAAAAACAACATGTGCAAGCAGCCTGTTTTTTGGTTGCTTCCTTGCGCACATCACAAGTATACATGTCAGGGTCTACGACATAATCACTGGGGCTTGTGGTTGAGCGATGACAGCCAGTCAAAATACTTCCATCAATAGGACTATGATCTTACGTCCTCTTGGCCCTGAAACTACTGCCCTGTACAAATAGAAACGCCAACAAGCTTCTTCCTGCGTTCTTCGTCGAAAGGTCTCCTTAGTTTGAACCAGCAGTCCTTGAGCATGTCCCAGGCGCGTGTGGAATGCACCTGGAGCAAAGAGCATGCACCCGTGAGGGCAAATATATACGTTGTCAGCACAAGCAGCATATCCTAGACCGTATCAGCCTAAACTGTACTGGTAGCTCGGAGCCCTCAATCATAAGCGCGACACTCTGGACTTATGAGAGCTCCCGCTGAACTCTGTACGAGAGCATCCATTCAAAGTCAAGATGCCTCATATTATGAAGTGAACATCTGGGAGCCCACTAAAAGCCATCTCTAAAGCCTAAACATCCCTCCTAAACATCCTAAATAAAAAGCTCCTTGCTGCGCAGCAGACCTGTGAACAAGCATCATTGCATGCAGAAGTGTGTTACTGCCGGGCCTCTGTGCAGGTTAGGGTTTAGCGTTGGCGCAACTTTGTACACCAACATACTGGGCGCCTTACTGTACAGAGGACCGACATACAGTTGATACTAGGAAACCTGCATGATCAAAAGTACCTGAAACCTTGGGAGCTATGATATTATAGTGTATAGTTAAAATCATGCAGAGCTCCCACGTCAGTACCAAGCCACGCCACTCTGGAACATGCCGTGACAGATTTGAGGGTTTAGGGTTTAGGGTTGAGGCTCCCAATTATCTTAACCCCTAAACCCTAAACCCTAAACCCCAAAAGTCAACAGTCTGCGCTTCCCTAATATACTCAGGAGGAAGCCGAGAAAGCAAAAGTCCTAACAGCAAGCCGCAAGCAATCAAGCTATGAGGACCATAGTATATGCGGGTCTTCCAAAATTAGGGGTACCCTTCTGGGGGTCCCTACAATAAGGATTATGGTATTTTGGGGGTCTATATTGGGGTCCCCGTGTTTCGGGAAGCTATCATATGGGGCCTTGTATCTTATGAAAAACATCATGTCTCAAATCCACCCTAAACCCCTAAACCCCTAAACCCTAAACCCCTAAACCCTGCGCGATCCTTCCACACCCCGTGCAATGCTCTCTGGGGGAGCTCCCCGCTCTGACCCTCACACCTCCAAAAATTCAAGATGGCAAGATGTTCGTGGGAGCTCTCGCTATAATCCCTATATAACCCCAATATGATGCCCCAATATAGTCCCTACATAACCCCTAAATAACGCCACTATAACCCGAACAATGTTATACCCCAATATAGGTAGTGGGCCTACTCTGGCACCCGCAATAACCTTTCTGCCTGCACAATACCCTTAATGCCCACTCACAAGTTCTCCAAACCCTCAACACTAAACCCTGAGAAGGATCACTCTCTTCTCCCAATAAAGCCATAGATCCGAAGTGTCCCCAAGGGCACCCCTACCACTCTAAACCCTAAGCCCTAAACCTTACTGTGAGAAACTCGCATATACCTGCAGGAAGACTAACTTGACTGAAGTCTCAGCCGAGGCGCTGCTTCGAAGTCGTCTGTGGCCTGGCTTAGGGTTTTGGGTTTAGGGTTCAGGGTTACGGGTTTAGGCTGAAGGGTTTAAGGTTTAGGGCTTAGGGTTTAGAGTTAGGGTGTAGAACCCAGGCTCCCGTGGAATCTGCTTAACAATGGGAGTCACTGGACCACACCGTAGGTTTGTCTATGGACCATATTAAACATCCTCAAACATGAGCTCTGCTTCCTAAACAAAACACCCCCAAGCGTGGATCCTAAAACCTGAATCCCTAAAATGCTACAAGCCTAAACTCTAAATGAATCCCTGAGCCCTAAGCCCCGAACCCCTTAAACCCCAAACCCTCACATCCTAAACCCCAAAACTCCTGCAACCCTCAACCCCTCGAAGCCCTTGAAGACCTTATTCCCTAAACTCTAAGCCCTAAAGCCTAAACCCTAATTACCCTAAACTCACGCCATGCAAGAATGGCCTCAAGACCAGCAGCCAGGAGCATCGAGGAAGCACCTCCTGGGTGGTCCTCCATGAATTCTGGGTCTAGGGTTTAAGGTTGGCCCATGAATTCAGGGTTTAGGGTTTAAGGTTGGCCCATGAATTCAGGGTCTAGGGTTTCAGGTTGGCTTACTGGTTGTTTTTAGGGTTTAGGGTTTTAGGGCTGAGGATTTGGGGTTAAGGTTTTGGGCTTTGGGTGTAGGTGTAGGGTTTAGAGTTATGTGAGTTTTTGAGGTTTTCATCCCTTGCACTTTTTTGTCGGCCAGCAGGCTAGCGGCTAGGGTCCTTCTTGAATTTTGATCCTTCGACTGAGTTCAACATTGGTTGTTTCTCTTTGGTCCCCCACTTTAGAATTTGACTTCTCGCTCCCTCAAAAAAACTACCCAAAAGGACTATGAGGCCCAGTTTTAGCAATCTTCCGGCCAGCTTCGGTCTGTACCGCAACTGACTCTGACGCCTTACGGGACACGCCAGGGTTTGCTAGACTTGGATCCCTATAGTAGCCCCTATATGAGCTACAGTCTTAACTCCTTAATGGGGGTTATATAGAGGATTATATGAGGGACTACTATAGGGCTTACTAAAAGGGATACTAGGAATTTAGCCTATAGCTCATATACTTTACAATAACATAATACTTTTCGGTCCCTCTTCCATTCCTTCCTTCGATACTACCAACCCGCAAATTTGCGGCTTGAAGGTTGAGAGTTGATGATGTCAGGGGTTTGGGGTGAGAGAGCTTTCGATTTTGGGGTTTAGGGCTTCGAGTTTCTGGGTGTTTTTTTTTGCTGTGGGTGGTGGGTATCTGGTGTTACAAGGTGTAGGGGTCGAAGCTTCTGGGTTAGAGGTTTTAAGCTTCAGTTCGACGTTTGGGGTTTTCCATTTGCGGGTGCTAAGGTTTTGAGTTTAGGGCTTGGGATTTACAGATTAAAGATGTAGGAGCAAGATCAACTCCTTTCCTGCGGGTACAAAGCAAACAATAGAACGAACCCTTCACCTCACAAACGGGAAAGGCCCCTCTGCCCCTGAAGATCGTCTCAGAAAAACCCACCTCAAGACAGAATCATGGTTGTGAGAAACTCCTAAGCCCCCTATCACAGAGATTTCCCTGGTGCCCTTAAAGTTTGCACCCATGGGTTTGGCTCCTTAATGAGGATACTTAATTTGGAACCCCAGAGCCACGCTTACGAACCTACAGGTTGCAAACTAAAAGCCTTCGACTATAAAAAGCACGAGGACGTGGGAGAACTTCGTTGGACTTTGGGGCAAGAGGCTCTTTGGCAACTTGTTGGCGCTCAAGGGGTGTGAGGGAAGAAGTAGAAGTATTATACTACTGTACTGGGCCTAAACACGGTAAGTTGTCAAAATCCTGGCCCCTTGTTGCACTCTACTGCAGCCGCCTGATACATCTGCGGGGATCCAGAAAAGAAACATATTGTCCACAAGCCACCAAAAAAAAGAAATTCTACGAGGACAGTTGGAGGGATCCCCTCTCCCCAATGCCCCTCTCGCTCCAATAAGGCATAGATGGGTCAGAGCCGAACACGAACCGTCATCATCAATCCTTTGTTGACTTCAACCCTCACCTGCGAATCCTGAGATTCTCGGACACCCATGACCATCTGTAAGAACCAGACAGTGGACATTCGAATTGGGCTGTTGATGTAGTGACAAAAAACTTTATTGTAGTTACCTGGACCTCCAAGTACCGAACATTCAGAGCGTCTGTGAGGTAAGGCTCCAAAGACCCGAATTAAGTTCCCTGTTACACCTCATGGCGGATGGAGGAAATCTGGCACCACCTAGGAACCTCATGATACTGTAATCCCTTGGGCCTAGAGTATTAAATGTGGTGCAAGACTCAATCCACAAAAAGAACCTCGCATCTGCCATACCCGCATCATCTGATGTCCTCAAGGTAGGAGGTGCCATCATAGACCATACCCTTGACCTCGGGGGGGGAAAAATCCAAATACCAACCACTCTCACGATATTTCTGACAGCAGCCAGAGTTTTGACCCTGGGAATCGTCACTCTGCGGAGCAGCAGCGGTGGCAGCTGTCGCAGCAGCGGCAGCAGCATCATCAGCAGCAGTATCATCAGCAGCAGTATCATCAGCAGCATTGGGGGCGATGGCGACGGCAGCAACAGCAACAATTACGCCGGCGGCAGCAACGGCAGCAACGGCAGCAGCGGCAGCAGCGGCTGCAGCGGCTGCAGCGGCTGCAGCGGCAAGCAAGAGGAGGTGCAGTAGATTAATGCAATGATGTGTTTTGGTTTGATGGCAATAATGCTAGCATCTCAGACGAAGCCCTTCATGTCCAAAGACTGTTCAGGGCGAACTACAACCTGAAGGGGTTACCAATAACTCGCGGTCCTTCTTGCGGAGTCCCTAGAACACGAGCATTATCATATTTGCATTGCTCCTGTGGAGAACCCTCTTTCTGCGAATGCCTCTGCTCCTTGGAGTTCAAACTCGCCTCAGGAACAGCAACGAAATTCCTTCAAAGAAAATGACCCATCCACATGTCCGCATGGAATGATACTGTTGGTGGAGAAAATGTTGCACCACCTACAGCCCCTTGAGCATCGTAATTTCCAGGAGTTACAGGATTTGATATCCCCAAAGCGTCTGAAAGCCCAAATAGTAAGTACCTCGACTTGAATGTACTGATGCAAGGAAACCCGTGGGGCCCTAACTAGATTTAGACCTCAAAATGCTGAAATGGGAACCTTTATGGGCCTAAATTTTCTGTACCGTTTGGCTGATTCGTTACCATTGGCGACCGGAAGAGTATCAGTTCTCACAACTAGGGTCAAGGACACCCGCAAGTGGTGGAGACCCCATATAGGGCTCAAAAAATGCTGTGGTGCAAGAATGGCTTACCATACAAGCGCGAAATTCCACATCAGAGCGCCCCATCCGAGAGCACCCCAGCACAACAGCGGAAATTCCCCACCAGAGGGCCCAGCCACACAGTTCCCGACCAGAGCGCCCTCGCCGAGCGTCCCATCAGAGCACCCAGGGGGGTTCAGGCCCAGAAACGGAATCCTGAAAAACAATCTTCTTTTGGTCTACGGCACAAGAGCCACCAGAGCTCCCCAACAGAGCCCCCCACCCAAGTTATCCTCACTATGCACCTAAACCCTGAACCCCTCAGCTTGAAGCCGTAAAGCCTGAACCCCAACCCCCTATACCCTAAACCCCTGAACCCACAGCCAAAGTGCCACAAACCAGCAGGACTGGTCGTTGTCATGCTTCTTCACCTCTTGCTCAGGGGTAGGGTTTAGGGTTTGAGGCTGTTTGTTCCAGAACCAGGGTGGATATTGAAAATCCTGCATGACCGTAAGTACCTTCGAAGGGCAGTATGGAGCTACATTGGATTTGGGCTTTAGGATTGGTATTAAAACTCCTTCATGACCCTAAGTACGTCAGATTTTGGGAATCATGATATGCTAGTGTCCTAAGGTGATGCAGGACTCTTTGAATCAACCGCAGGGAAAGCAAGTCCAACACACAAACTCAACAACATCCCGGTTTAAGAAGGATCTAGGACTTGGGGTTTAGGATATAGGCGTTAGGGTTTAAGCATTTAGGGTTCAGGGTGTAGGATTTAAAGTTCAGAAGGGTGCAGTGTTTAGGGTTTGGGGTTTAAGGATTTAGGGCTGAGGGATTTGGGCTTTAGGTATGTAGGGTTGAGGGATTCAGGGTGCAAGGATTCAGGGTTCGAGGATTCAGGGTTCGAGGATTCAGGGTTTGAGGATTCAGGGCTTCAAGGCTTCAGGGTTTAAGGATTTAGAGTTCAAGGTTTAGCCTCTCCAAGATTGAGGTGGCGGGCTTCTTCAACATCTTGAACTTCTTCAACATCTTCAATGCTCTCAACTTGCACGAACCGTGCTTAAATGAGAAGATCTTGTTGGGTCCAGGTAGGCATATTACTAGCCTTATGTATACTAGTACCTCCCTAAACTCTAAACCTTAAACCCTTCGAAGAGACTATAGGAGATTAACTGGTTATAACTCAGGTCTTTCCGTACCCTAAAGCCTAAAGCCCAAACCCTAAACCCTAAGCCCTGAACCGCCCTGATTCCTTCCTACGTCGACAACCCCGACGCTCTTGCCATTAGCTCGAGTGCCCAAAGTCCTGGGGGACTGTGGCTCCCACAAAGGTAAGGGCTAATTAGGAACTACTAGGGGATTACTGGGTTTAGCAAGGCTTATTAGGACTAATTAATCCTTGCTAGTTTTGGGTAATGCATAGCTTGAGGTTACGTATACTACTGAGGCTCTATGAGCTACATCAAGCCTTAAGTACCGGGTTGCTGTTAAGGAACTTAAAT
>CAJNIZ010047039.1:15615-36345 GCA_905231905.1 Symbiodinium pilosum | reverse complement strand
CCACCATGGCGGGGGGGGGGGGTGGCCAGGCTGAGAGGGGGTTTTTAAAGGGATCTGAACGCCCTGAGGCTGGATGCCTCGGCGAATTGTTGAGGCCCCTGTAGGAGGTTTTTGCGTCTCGGCCACGGGGCTTAGAGTTTATGGTTTACGGTTCCTTTGCCTCTCCATACAAGCACATGGCATATATATGCTAGTTACCCTTGTGGTTTTGGGCGTTGGGCTTGGGGGTTTGGATTGGGGCTGTGCGATGCGCATTTAGGTTTACCCTGGTCCAAACTAACACGAAACCCGGGATAGGTTTCGCGAAACGACAGTAGTTTTCAAGCGAAGTGCAAGACCTTAGGGTGCGGCTGTAGCAGGGTCCCGGTTTCAATGGTTCGGGTCACTTAATTCTTCCATGCACCATTCAGATACTCCTAGACTAGAAATCCTACACCCCTCGACGCCTTCCTAAACCCTAAAGATTAGGGTTTAGGGTCCCCCTTAAGTAGATAGAATATGGGGTATTATAATAGACCCAACGCCATATTCTATCTACTTAAAGGAGACTATAGTAGGATGAAGCAGCACCCTAAACTGACAGTGGTTGGCATGGAACCCAGTACTCAGGTAGTTCCCTTGATGTTCCCTTGATTCTATTCCCTTTTAACCTGATAGCCAGGAACCCTATACCCTAAAGACCTTCACCGCAAAAGAATCCCAAAAAGTCAACCCTAAACCCAAAACTCTCAATCCTAAACCCTGTCTGTGAGCAGGGCCTACTCAAGAAGCTGGTGGATGAGTTGAAGGATCCTGTGCAGCAACGGGTAAGTTTGGGATTCAGCAGTAACACAAATTATTTACCATTTCGTAGTAGCCGCGCTTTAAGTAGTATGGTAACCCACAATACCCCAAGTAATTGAGGTTAGAGGTAGGGCTCAGGGTTTGCTGGTATGAATCTATATGAGCATTGTTTCGCTTTTTAGGGTTTGATTGCCAACGCGAGCTAGCAAGGTTTGTTGAGATTGCGGTCGCTAGGAATTCCTGAGAATCCTAGTCTAGGGTTTAGGGTTTAAGGCAAAAGGGACCCTAAACCCTGAACCCTAAACCCTAAACCCTAAAAGGAGATTGTGGGGTGCCTCTGGAATTCTGAAGGATTCGATGTTTCCATCTTGAAGCTCCTAGGCTCTCAAGGTTTAGGGGTTTAGGGTTTAGGGTTTAGGGAATAGCCTGCATGAAATGAGCAAGATTGTTGCAGGCGTTTCCTGGACAGCCTGAGAACGGTCAATGTTGTCTTTGCTTTGCGTTGTCATTTAGTTGGGTTGCTGTTAAGGAACTTAAATTAACTTACCATATTGGGTATATCTTATAGCAATTACACACTAAACCCTAAACCTTAAGCCATACTAACTTACATTAAATTCATTGTTAGAGGTGTTCGCCTTTCTAAGCTTTCGATGGAGAGCTGTGTGTTTTGTCCTGGATGGTCTCCACATTTCTAGCAAGGACGCTTCTTCTGGGTTATGGTTGGGAATCTGGGAGTTTCTCAAAACTAGGGGGACTAGGGGGGTACCATTTTGGGGGTTCTCATAATAAGGATCATCATATTTGGGGGTTCATATTGGGTACCCCTAATTTTGGGAAACTACCATTTCTTGCATGGAGCATTTTAATCCTACACCCTAAGCCTTTAAGGGAATGTTGGTTATCCCCAGCTCCTAAAGTTAGGCCCCCAGTGTTAAAGTCTCACGATAGGCATAGGGTCCTTCTTCTGGGGGCTGGGATTATTGAAGCCTCCTTGTTACTGGCCAATACTATCCCATCCTTGTTTTTGAGACCCCACAAACGAACCCTGTACTTCCCTGTATACTATGTAGCCCCACGCAATCCTTGTATAAGGGCTCGCTCCTGTACCCTGCTTTCAATGGCAGTGCCGGAAGAATGTTGTGGCTTTCAGAGTTCAGTTCTATGTTTTTGGGTGGTGTCATGTGCAGAGGGATGGGCTTGAATTCGGCTCTGTAAAGGTTTTAAAAATCCTCTGAACAACTAGCTCCAACACCTTCGGGACCTGAAAGCCCTGAGTCCTAAAGGCCTCAGACCCCGTCAAGCTCTAAACCCCAGACACCGCTTTAAAGACATGCACGAAGCTGTCTTCACAGAGCCCTAAAACATCTCAGAATTTGGAGAGCAGTGCTGGCAAGGGCATGTACATGAATGAGCCCTGTACAATCCGCATAGAATCACGTCCTGAACCTGCAGTCCTGATGTAATTTTCTTCATAACCAATATATCTTAGCGTACAAACAAGCTGTAAACTCCCCATCCACCCTGATCCGCAGCCCCAAGCCCTGAAATTCTAAACCTTGAACCCTAAACCCTAAGCCTGAACACGGCATCCGACGGCTGATGCCCTGTGACCCTGAACCCTCAACCCCAAACCCTTCACTTGGTCCCTCACTTGGAGGTTCCGGGTAATCATAACCCAACTAAAACTGGCACTGGAGCAGATTATACCCCTGCCAGGGAACTTTGGCTGAAAATTGGGTTTAGGGTTTAGGGTTTAGGGTACGATTTTGTTATACTCACCCTCAGCTTTCCAATTTCCCCCTCCAAAGAAACATGGAAGCTGACATTTTCCAGGACAGTAGTAGTTTTGCAGGCCTGTTGCTGAGCTTCCATGTTAGTCTGGAGGAATGCAGACAATATGCCCTAAACCATACTTGCGTATAAATAAAGGTATATATATATATATGTCCTTATAATCTCCCAAATTCCATTTCAGCTTACCCCTGAAGCAACCCTCAGCCCTAGGCAACGTCGGCAAAGTTGGCCGGCGAGGCAACGTCGGCAAAGTTGGCCGACGTGCAGCAAAGCCCTGATGAAGCCGAGGCGCAACACGCGGTTCAGAGTCTAGCGATACAGGAGTTTCCAAAAAAAGGGCGGCCCCTTTATGGGGTAGGTCCTGGATGGTACAGGGATGCATGGCGAAGTATGGGGTTTAGGGCTTTCAAAACTTTAGGGATCCTTTTTTTGGGAGTGCTTGTGAGAAGGACTACAGTAAGTTGGGGTCGATGTTTAGGGGCCCGTTTTTTTCAAATCCCTGTCGTGGCAGTTCAAATCTATCCCTAGGGCAAAGGGTACAGCGATTACCTCATAGTTAGTTCGCGAGTATCCCTAAGATCCTTAATGGCCCTCTTTGACAAACCGTGTATATGTATATATATATATATTGGGTACTGCCCCCCCTCAGTAACAGTTGGATAATAATTATAAGATGGTTATATATAGCCCTTAATAGGACCCCTAATATACAGTGTGACTGGGTGGTGGCAATACCCAATATATGTATATATATATATGTATGTAAACTAGGATGGGTGATTCAGTCGCAGAGTTTGTGGCTCAGGGTTTCGGGATCATAAGCTGTAGGTGTCTCATTAAGATTTTTGGGCATAACCTCAGATTTTCTTAGCATTGTTCACTCTTTCGGGTATTTGACCGGATAAACAGTTTTGAGGCGTCTTGACGGAGACTTTTTGCAGACATGCGATGCGTAGGATAAGGATGACGAAGAAAACCGGCGCAATTTCGTGTCACGAAGTTGGGCAACGTAGACTTTACGTGCCTCAACCTATGTAGCCACGGACGTCAACTAGATTTCGGTCTCCTTGCCACATGGTTTTGAACCCACAAGCCCGCGCAATCACAAAGGCAAAAGATAGCTGATGCAACGTCGATCGGCAAGGCCAGCTACCCCAAGCCCGGACACGTCACATAATCTCAGGAGATCCCAAGGACGCATAAAGATTCTGGCACAACACTCAGTAGAGCCTTCTGTGCTAAGAAGGGATCCGGTAGGTTCCTACTCAGCTTCTGCAGTGCTGCTCCATGAGTGTCAACTCTTCCCCCTTGTTGATTGTGACTTTTTTGCAAACCTTTGACCAGCTTTGCAGCTCCCGAGCCAAAGTGGTGGGATGAGGTTCTCATACTACTGTTGATGGAGGAAATCTTGCACCACTTGGACTTCAGGTGGTGTAGGATTTCATCCATCAACAGTATAAACCCTAAACCCTAAACCCTGAACCCTAAACCCTAAACAGTAGTAGCCCGACTTCCAGTTCATATAACTGCAATCATGCCTTTCGATCTGAAGGTCCCAGCTCCGATCAAACTGGAGCCACAACTGCCAGTTGTAGAGGACTTTCCGGCAATGGGTCCACAGGGTCCCTAAACCCTAAACCCTAAACCCTAAACCCTAAACCCTAAACCATAGCCTGGGGCTGATTCAGGATATGAGCAGTGAACAGTTGCTCAAGTACGACTCCTTTCAGCTTATTTCTGTGTGGGACTTTGGGTGTCATGGGCCCGGGGGACCCAACAGGCACGAGGACACACTCAGGAATCTCTTGGAGAGCAATTGGTAAATAGGTGGACCCCGAAATAGACCCAACTACCGCATACCATCTAAACGCCTACATAAACCCGGTTTCCATTTCAGCAGAGATCAAATCCTCTAGTGGGGAACCTTTTAGCGAGTGGCGGTAAGGAGCTTGCNNTGCCGTAAGCAAACGTGTGGGTTTTTTTAAGCGTAAGCAAAAAGGTTCCGCATGTTATGCCGTAAGCGCCGTAAACTTTGATTTGGGGTTCTCCAGTTGCCACCGTGAGCGCTGTAAGCGTTTGTCAAGAAACGCGAACGCCGTAAGCTAAAGCTTGGGTCTCGTAAGCCACCGTAAGCAAATTCCTTACATTCAAAGAAACCGGATAAGAATTTTGACCTGTGCTCATTTCATGTTCCATTTTGTTTGCCATTTGGTTCTCCATTATAGGGGATATATCCCGAATGTAACCCCCATATTCTCCCAAACCCTGAACCACTAAACCCGAAATAGTAGTTTCCATTTTCTTTTCCTTTATTATGTCAATATTGTAATCTGTCTGATGGGGATCCCCAACTTAGGAGCTTTTTGAGTGGGTAGTATAGGAGCCAGCTAGGCGCGCGCATGGGTTGCTCAAGCTCCAGATGCCATGTTGGTAGGGGTTACATAGCAGTACGTAGGGGTATATATGGATACAGAAAGGTTCAGAATTAGGGATTTAGGGTTTTAGGATTATGTGGTTTTCGGGTTCATGATGCCATGTTGGTATTCGCTGCAGGGCGCGGCATTCTCCAAGCATTGAAGCCTGTTGGCGGCCATGATTCGCATCAGTTTACATCTTGTAGGGCATGAGACTGGGGATCCCAATTTCCAGAAACCCTAAAACCCTAAAACCCTAAAACCCAAAACCCTAAAACCCTAAAACCCTAAACCCTAAAACCCCTAAACCCTAAACCCTAAAACCCTAAACCCTAAGCCCAACAACTTGGACATATCCTGGCCCTGGTGGTTGCTTCTCCTCAATACACTGGGTAGGCCCCTGGCATATTTAATGTTTTCACTAATGGCTTGAATAAGGGACCCCATATACTAATATTTTTCAAAGGGTTTTAGGGGCCAACCCAGTACAACATCTTCAAAGTTTGTCCAAAGGTTTCAGATGCGCCCTGCTTGCGAAGACATCCACCTCTATTTTGAGCTGCGCAAAAAGATGTATTCAAACAAATTCTCGGCGGCCGTTTAACATACAACTGAAACCCAACAATCCTAAACCCTCAGCCATGAATCCGGAACCCTGAGCTCCACATCCCTATAGATCCCAGTGTCAACTTAACATCACCTTGTACAACTCCCAAGCCCTGAACCCCTAAACCCCAATTAGTAGTTTCCATTCTCTTTTCCATTATCCCAATATATCCCGATGTAATCCCTATATCCCAATGTCAACCTAATATCACCCCAAACCCTAAAACCCTAAATCCTAAACCCTGAACCCTAAATCCTAAACCCTCAACCCTTAACCCCAAACAACTCCCAACCTTTAAGCCCCTCCAGCTAAAGGAGCGCAGCAATGTTCCCGAAGCACCAGAGGCTGAGGCTCGGCGATAGCAGTGATAGGGTTTAGGGTTTAGGGTTTAGAGGTTTAGGGTTTCGGGATTTAGGGTTACGGGGTTTAGGTGTTTAGGGTTGAGGGTTTAGGGTTTAGGGTTGAGGGGTTTGAGGGTCAAAGCGGTTGATGTCTGATGGGGTATAGGCGGTATGGGGGGTTTCGAAAAAACCCTGTTCACAGGCTTAAGGCTTTGGGGTTTAGGGTTTAGGGCTGGTAAACCCCCAATTAAGGGCTTTCTACCCAAACTCCGTCTCTGACGCCCACAGCGCGAGGCGGATGTTCGCAGCGGAAGGAAGACACGACGGTCGCAGAAGAAGAAGAACAAGATGAGCAAGGCTTTCAGGGAGTCTGGGTTGCTGTCAAGGAACTCAACTTTCCCTATCAAAATAAGGGTACATAGTAAAGCAAGAGGGTTTGCTAAATATGCTAACTTTATTCAGTTCCTTAACAGCAACCAGGGAGTTGGCGCTTAGGGTTCTAACCATCGACTTCACTGACAGGAATGACTCCCCGCACCTTCCCCATGAGAGACCCTGGTTAATTGCGGATTTATTTAACATCAGGGGATGGGAGCGGATGTGATTTTTTTTGAGGGGCATTACCTATAAAGGCTAAGCGTAGGGTTACTACAAGGGTTAAGCGCACCATGCATATCTACATGCCTTCACGCGATCATTGCGACCCTGGGCATGTCATGCGGGCATGTGATCCTGCAGGCGGACCCTGACATTATGGGCTTTGACACTCCACACTCCTAAAACATCCCTGACATCCAGACGGTGTATGTGGAAGCCTGTATAGTTACTGCACCAGCAAGAAAAAGACAACAGAACACTCACTAGACTGGGTTATATATAGTCGTTAACATGAACGGCCTCTAGAAGCTTGAGTAATTACCCATGCTTTCTTTCGAGTTCAGATATCAAATCCCCCTGAAAAACTATTCTACTTGGATTCCATAGGCCCTACATGGCACACTCCCAGCATATGCTTCTTGCATAAGATGCGTCGGGCTTCTTCTCACCCCTGCGCCTTACAAAGCCCAATGTGAGAATGATGTTTGGTTCGAGCCATCTCTGAGCTTACACCCGTGAACACCTAACTAGGGAGCCCGAAGCCCCTATCTCAGCTATAGCCTAAAGTCCTTAAAGGCGGATCTATAGGGGAGTATAACAGGGGTTATTCAGGGGGGATACTAGGATGAGGAAGGAGCTTAGACTATAGCTCAGCTGAGCAGTTTCGGTGTGAGGCTTGTGGGGTTCAGGGCTTAGACTTTTGGGTCGAGGCTTCGGGTTGAAGGCTAGCCTAAAACCCAAAAGCCTAAATCCTAAACAAACTGAGGCTTCCACAGACTCTCCGGAGGAGGGCCGATCTCGCAGCGTCTGCCGGCTTTAGGGTTTTGCATTGGCTAGGCTTTAGGGTTTCTGGGTTTAGGCTTTAGTGTTTTGCTTTGTTAAGGGTTGGGGGTTTAGGGTTTAGGGGTTAGAGTTTGCAGGGTTTCCTTCGCGGTGCAAAATTGTGCAAGCCGTTTTGCGCACAGAACCCTAAACCCTAAGCCCTAGACCCTAAACCCTAAACTACCCGAAGCCCTAAACTTTAACTGTGTCTTGGCTCGGCGCTTTGATGGCACACACGGATACCAGGCGGAAAGGCACCCGGAGTCCGAATCATGTATCCCAAGGGGTAGTAGCTGAGTGGGGTATACGTAAGTATAGTCACCCTTAAGTAGACTTCACATGGCTTTGGGTATATTTGAATAAGATCCCCATATACCCCATATTCTATCTACTTAAGGGGGAGTAGAACCCTACCACAATCAAATGGGTTGACCTTTTTGGGGGGCCAGGAAACTTAGCAGCTAGGCAAGTTCACCCTAAACCCTAAACCCTGAACTAAGTTTCAACAACAAGTCACACAGACCCTTCTTCCTCGAAGGTCACGCCGCCAAGCCCCAACCCCTTCCTCCGGAAGTAATTACTTACCAGCTGGGGAGGTAACCTTTAACCTTTTGGGGTATATATAGTCCTATTATGATACAACGGTGAACCTTTTTGGGGGCCAGGGAACTCAGCAACTAGGATTAAAAGCCCCCCAAACCCAATGTTCACAGCCTCACCTCTTCAGTAGTTTCCATTGCATGTTCCATGTTTTGCATGTGGTTCTCCAGTCTTGGGATGATCCTTCCTATACATCCGTAAATGAGCCATCGTCTAAACTCCGTAAAGGGGGGGGTTATATAAGGGATTATATAGGGAATTGCTACAGGGGTTATTTAAGGGGGATGCTAGGAGTTTAGACTATGGCTCAAATACGTCCTACACAAGTCATATAACTTTGCAGAAGCCAGATATGACCCTACAGAGTCCGTACAGGATCAAACTAAGCCCTAAATACCAAAGCCAATGCTATGAAATCCCCCCTTGAGTAGATAGAATATGGGGTACATGGGGATATTATAATATACCCAAAGCCATGCTCTATCTACTTAAGCGGGACTATAGATCAAGCTGAGGAAAGCATGACGTCAGAGTCTTTGGAGACTGCCTCGACGTTGGGAAGCCACTCGGTGCTTTGCACCCCGCAGTCTCCCAGTATTATAGGTACCCCGAGGGTATATTAAGGGCACATAGTGGAATGGAAAATACAATGTTACAAGGGATAGTGGTAAGATTTTTGGCTTAATCGCTTCCCCTCCTTCCCCTCGTGATATTGAATAATCCAGGCCCCGGCAAGTTATTTGAAAATTACTGGAGATGAGTTATTGAAAGAATTATAACTATTTGCAATTTCATCCAAACTGTATTGCCACCCATTGAAATCTCATTAGCGCTCAAGTAACAACCGATTGATCTCCATCCAAAGTTCCTAACATCATATTAAAACAACTTGAAAATCTGATCTAATCAGGACCTGTTTAAATTTTCACCCATCTAAGACCAACGAAACATCAATTAAAATAGCATTTTATGTACTTCCTCAATAAACAGCCTAGGAAATCAAGGGGATCTCTATCCCTTTGAATCTATGTCATACCCACCTAATGACCTCAGCACCCCCCAACTCATTGCTAGGTGGTTTTTACAAGTAGTCTGTCCCTTTCAAAAATGCTCGTCAGACAGAATCGACAAATTGTCGACTTTAGCAAAATTATCCCAGTATAATTGTCTGAATAATTCTCAGGGCGGACGCCTACACAATCCCTATGTACGTTGAGTAGCCCCCAAAAGAATCCAGATCTAGACCCACAAGTGGAGCTTATTCTTTGCCAGGACCTGGTTTGCAAGAAGAGAACTCCCATTATAGTCATGTGTTGGCGTTGCCAAGTTCCATTTGTTATGATATTACCTAATTATATGTCCTGTCCCTGTATCATCCCTCGAGAAGTCAGATTGTCAAAATATGTCAAACTGACCTCATTATGCAACAAGCTCAGCTACGATATGTTCAACTATGGTCTTTTTTTCTCCCACCCCAGCGCTGAAGCGCAAGTCAGTCTGCTACCCATTCAATAGCAGTGGAAAAAAGCAAGTTGATTCGAGAGACAAAGTGCAAAAACAAAAGCCAACAGCATCTCTGTCAGCTGCTGCTGAGCATCTTGTTTAAAAAGCCAGTACGCGTGCGCAATCAACAGGAAAGCACCTAAAAGCATCTCTACAGATAGTCCCCGTTAAGTTGATAGAATATGGGGTATATAGGGATCTCATTACAATATACCCAAAGCAATATTCTATCTACTTAAGGAGGGCTATAATCCCATAGACTTCCTGTAAATGTAATCCCTTTTTGGGTTTGCCAACATCCTCTTAGCTTGGCGAGCTTTCCCGAAGTGCATCAGCATGCATAGCGGTTTAGGGTTTAGGGGTTTAGGGTCTATCTTAAGGCCTGCCGCTTTAGCCCCAAAAGACCTTCTGGCTTGGGACTTTAGCTGAGGATTCTTATCATAGTGTCCTAAAGCTGGAGGCAATGTGAGTTGGAGTAAATCCTAAACCCTATGAACTCTAAGCTAAAGTCTGAATGTAGCAGTTTCCATGTTCCTTGAAGCGTATCTTAGTTTTACTTTCTTTTCCAAGCCTTGAACCCTGAACCCTACAAGTACTTTCTATTTTACTTTTCCTTCACTGAGCCCCAAACATTAGGTGGCAGTCTCAATTTCTTTCCAAGTCCTGCATTCCCGTCTAACAACCAGCAAGTAAACCCTAAGGCCCTAGACTATGAAGTCCCCCTTAAGTAGATGGAATATGGCTTTGGGTATGTCATAATAAGATCCCATATACCCAATATTCTATCTACTTAAGGGGGACTGCAAGCCTCCAGTTTCGATATCATTTCCCCTATGCTTTTCCATTCCATACCCTGAGCCGAATGCCAAACCCTGAGCACTCAGCCTTAAACCCCAAAGCCAAAACCCCAAGCCCTAAACCCTAAACCCCTTTAACTTTAAACCCCGAACCCAAACCCCAGGCCCTGAAACCCCAATCCCTAAACCCTAAACCCCAAAATGGTAGTTTCCCAAAAAAAGGGTACCCCAATATAGACCCCAAAACACTACAGTCCTTATTCTAGGGACCCCCCAGAAAGGTACCTCTAATTTTGGGAAACCGTAAAATTTCCTAAGTCTCAGATCCCAGGCTTGGACAGCAAGCGGGTAAGCGAAACTTCCGAGTCGGCTCTTGGGATGCACTTTGGGTTTAGGGTTCAGGGTTAAAGGTTTAGGGTTTAGGGTACTGCCCTGGCAGTCTAGCATAGGGGTCGTATGAAGGGCTCTATATATTTATACTATACCCACCCAAGGAACAGTTTCAAATAGGTGTCATTTTAAGGGTTCTATAATTTATTTGTATATATGTATACATATTATAGGTATTCTCCAACTGTTACTGAGTGGGGGCAGTATCCAAGTTTTTTGGGTTTGGGGTTCGAGGTCTAGGGTTATCTGGCTTGGGAGAAAGGTTTGACGTTTAGGGTTTGGGGTCTAGGATTTGGAAGTTTGGTTTGAGAAATCGACAATCAAATCGCCAATGAAATGGCAACCGGGGATAGGAATATAGGGTTTGGGGTTTTAGGCCTTACTCGCTGGTTGTTGGTTGCAATGAATGAGGGTCTTCAATCCCCAGGGCCTCCCGTAGGCCCTTCAAAAGGCGAGATCTAGCTTCTTGTGCCCTCCGTGGCCTCCTCCAAACGACCATGCAACTTTCTCCAGGGAAAGCCAGGCTCAAGTTTGCTCCAAGTGGCCACCTGAACACAAATCACAGTTTCCTGATAAATTTTCGGGTGACCTTTCAGTGACTTCAGAAAGCCCAAGGATTTCAGGCTTCCAGCCGCGGACCAATCCCTATTGATTCTCTGTATGCCGCAGTTGCCATTTGATTTTTCGTTTTATTCCACTAGCCCTATTTTACCCCCATATATACCCTATAAAATAAAAGCCCAATATATACCATATTATGCTATAGTAGTTTCCATTTTCTTTTCCACTATCCCCATATAACCCCAAGGTATCCCCATAGGCCCACCCTAAACCCTGAATCCTAAATCCTAAACCCTAAATCCTAAACCCTAAACTCCAAACCCTAAACCCCAAATTCTAAACCCTCTATACAGGAACACCCCAAATCAGATCTAGGCCCCTAAACCCTAAACCCTAAACCCCTAAACCCCAAACCCCTAAACCCCTAAACCCCTAAACCCTAAACCTTAAACCCCTAAACCCCAAATCAGATCTAGGCGCCTAAACCCTCCTAAACCCTAAACCCCAAACCCCTAAACCCCTAAACCCTAAACCCAAATCAGATCTAGGCATTCTCCTCCGCAGCCTCCTCTGCGGGATCCTCCGCGGGCTTGGACCTCGGGAGCTTTGGTGTCCAGGGTTTTTGGGTTTGGGGTTATATGGGTGGTTGTCAAAATTATGGTCCCTTTGTAGGAAATTTTGGGGTTTAGGATTTAGGATTTAGGGTTTAGGGTTCCCAAAATTAGGGGTACCCTTTTTGGGGGTCCCTACAATAAGGACTATAGTATATTGAAGTCTATATTGGGGTCCTCCTATTTTAGGAAATTATCATATAGGGGTAATGGAGAATAAAATCGAAGCTAGTATTATTCAGGGTTTAGGGTTTGGGGTACAGGGTTTTGGGTTCAGAGTCTGAGCCACCAAGATATGCAGAATGAAGGCTTTTCAGCTAAAAGGAGTTGAATGCCTCAATCCATATAGAACCCCCATAAATGGAGCTCATCGCTACAACAATCGCGCGCTTATGGTGCTTGGTGGTTGCCATCGGCGGAGGAAGCATTGTTATCATCGTCATGGTCGTTGTCGTCGTGCAGCAGTAGTAGAGCACGAGTGTGGGAAGCAGGCGGAGGGAGTTTCGAGAAAATGCTCGAAGCTTCAAAGCAGTGTGCCTCAAGCCTTGCTCGTGGCACCTGTCCCCTTGGCAATTACATGGGCAATTTAAAGCGACCTCACCCAACCTCACCCTACGTAAATGCTGGCTTACTTAGGGAATAGTACCAAAATGAATTTTGGAACTGGAATTATTCTAAGCTACCCTGAACTGTTCTGATTTCTATTGTAGTATAACCCAAAAAGCTGTTAACCATTGTCTTGTTCACTGGGTTCCGTAACATATTATCTACCATATGTTCATATTATAGTAACTAGTTTATTTATATTCTTAGTTCCTCATTATTTGCAAGCAGTTTATTGTAGGTCTGAGAGGATTGCAGGTGATATGCATAATCAGGCCGAGGTTGGGTCGCTACTTTGGCGCAGATAGTGGGACCTTGGTCCAAAAAACTTACTGGTGGCTAGTAGGTAATAAGGGCCTACAATCCCTATATGCGTTCATTACGTGGGCTGTTCTTTGAATACTGCCCCCACTCTGTAACAGTTGGATAATATCCCTTATATAGACTGTTACAGGGTGGGGGCAGTACCCAAGCTCTTCTGGTGTTGGGCAGAACATCCTCCCAGAGCCCGATTTTCCTGGCCCGGCCCTTCGCACGTTTCTCGACGGTTTACAGGCAGCTAGCTACAGATATGGAGGTGGTGGTAGTAGTAGTAGTAGCAGCAGCAGTAGTAGCAGGGCTTTGTACATGTCGCCCTGCGTACTTGACTCATTGCGTGTTCTGACCGCGTGGCTCAGAAGACGAGTGTGGTGTGTTTGTGCTGCACCCAAACTCTGAATGCTTCCCCACCTGCCCTCCTACCCCCTGAACCCTTCAAATGGCAAGACCAAACTCTAAACGCTAAACCCAACATTAAACTCCAAACTGAGGTGGACCAAAGAGGGAACTCGAGGAGGCATGGAGCAAAGCCTAGTAAAGATCTTTTCTGGCTATGTAGGGGTTGTACAGGGCCAGATAGGGTGGGGGCTTTAAGGTTCCTCAACGTTAGGTCCGGGCTTTCACGAGGATCCTACTTCCGGGCTTCCTTGTTTGAGGAATACCTCTTGTTTTCAGGTTGCCTTTCCCGTACGTATTCTTCTGGAGGTTCAGTGTGTGATGCACACGCCAACCTTTCAGAGTCTTTGAGCTTTCAGGGTTCAGGGTTTAGGGTTTAGGGTGCAACAAGGCGCTCCAGTCACAGCAGATAAAGCCCACGGCAGAACAAGACTTTGATCAGTGGGGGTCCTTGAAGAGACAACCCATTTAAATCCCTGGCCGCATGACGAGCTTTTGCTACTAGGCCCACTGCGTTGTGGACGAGGTCCTTAGAACTAAGCTTGCACTGTCCGATGCAGGGTGATACTTAGCTGAGAAATTGAAGTCTAGATCAGTTCTCCACTGCCAAAGCGCTCCTCGTCAGGCTCTTTTTAGGATGAACCAGGCTTTCCCAAGAGTTTTGAATTCAGAGTTTCTGAATGGCTGGGGTGGGCCCCCTCGGGCTGGTCCTGATTACCGCGCTTCCCCTCTTCCACACGTCTGTGTTTGTTTTGGAGGCTGCGCAAAAGCTTCTGAAGACAACGGCGGAATCTTCCTGAGGATCCGACTATGCCTTCCCTAAACAATGGACCCTCATCCCTATCCATACGCGCCCAGCCTTCTTTATGAGAATCCCGCACCGGGAGCTAAACCCCATACAAGGTTAAGGTTTAGATATTATCTGGGTTGATTTCGAGGCTTATGTAAATTCGCTAGGAGCTACAGAGGGATTCTACCGGGATTACTTATTTATGCTATACGGGCCGTGCTTTGGCAACATGCGGTAGCCGAAAAATGATGAAGGGCAGCTGTGAAGGACAAACTCCAATGCCTGAATCAACTAAATTAAGCCTTGAGACCCTAAGTTAGACCCAAGCCGCCTCTGCCCGGAACCCTAAAAAGGGGTTTCCCAAAATTGGGGGTACCTTATTTGGGGGGTCCCCAGAATAAGGACTATAGAATATTATGGTCCATATTGGAGTCCCTCTATTTTGGGAAACCACCAAATCCTGATCCTTATCCCCTGCTGGCAGGAAGATCGCGATGCGGTGGAACCCCTGCGAGGAGAAGGCAACTGGGGGACTGGATCTTTATACTCATGAGGCTACCATCCCGCCCTCCAGCTGTGTATGTGCCCCTGCAAACTGAAGTCTTATTCGCGATTATTGCATTCAGGCTTATCCAGGCTTATTTAGCCTTGTCTTGTGGCGGGGTGCATATTGGGGTGGGCTCATGGTAGCCCCTTGATATAATCTATAACAGCCCCTGTAGAATTTGCCATAATAGTACCCCGCTTCTCTCCACCACCCTCCCGGAAGCACGGGACGATCTCGATCTCTTAACATCTTTTGTGGGGAGGGTTCATGGTAGTTTCTCAAACTAGGGGTGCCTCACTCAAAAGCCTCAGAGACACGTGCAGGCTTTTTGAAGAGCATGGGACTTCATCTACAGATTATGTACGTAGTGCTTATTGTAAGAACTCCCTCTATGGCTTAGGAATGGGGTTTGTAAGAAAAGTGTTTGGCTTGGGATTCTGGATTTTTGCTATTTAGGCTTTGATCGGGCAGGCTGCCACCCAACACTAGCTTGAGGCAGCTTCCCATGTACATGCCCTCCTGGGTGCAGACAGAATACCCGAAGGATTCCATTCCGGAGGAGGATGCTTACTAGTCCTGAGCAAGGTCACTGCTTGCAGATTTCCAGAAACCTTCAAACACTCCTGCACCCTACAGTAAACCCCCCAACTTCCTAGTCGCGTGAATGGAGGAATGGATCCCCGCAGGTACATGAATCGTTGTATAGCCAGTTATGGTAGCCCCAACACTTCGCATTGGTTTAGTTTGCATTGACACCTTGTCAGCAGCCTTGAAACCTTCAACCCTAAACAACATAGTAGGCTTGAGGAGTCTAGCTTTCAGTTAACCCCTTACGACCCCTCTATACTACCTGCCAGGTTCCCGCTTAAGTAAGCTTAAGCTTATTCAAGGCTAGCAAAGGCTAATTTCAGCTGACTGAGGCGGAATCTATGAGGGTAGTATGAGGAGGGTGGTGTTTAAGGTAAAACATAAGTTTTGCAGTTTCGATTTTCTTCCCGTTGTATCTCCTCCAGAGCAAAGCCTTCTTAACCCCAAGCAAAAATCCCCAAACCGCCCTAACCGTAACCCTGAACTGCAAGCCCCCGAGCTGCAATTTGCTCTGAAAGGCCTTCCAGAGGGTTGGGGTTCGATGAATGGATCGATGATGAAACTTTTGCAACGCGGCTGAAGCACAGCGGTCATTCGGGGTTTCGTGCGGTTAGGTTGTGGAATTGCAAATTTCGTGGGTTTCTACTGCAATAGTGGTGTGTGTTAAAGCTCGTTTTGTACATCGGCGAAAAATTAGATAGAGCTTCCGTTATGCGCTGGTTGTGAAAGGCTGAGCGTTTTCTTTGAAGTTCGGCGGGAGGGCACAGTTGTTTGCAAGAATAATGAGGGTTGCTGGAAGCCAGCAACAGTTTGTGTAGCAGAGTAGCAGCAGCAGTAGTAGTAGTAGTAGTAGCAGCAGCAGCAGCAGCAGCGTCAGTAGCCTCGCAGTAGAAGTCGCAGTAGCAGTCGCCGTCGTTGTCGTCGTCGTAGTCGTAGTCGTCGTAGTCGTCGTAGTAGCAGCAGTAGCAGCAGTAGCAGCAGTATAGCAGCGGCAGCAGCAGCAGCAGCAGCAGCAGCAGCAGCCGTTGTGCTATGTGCAAGCAAAAGCAACAGCGACAGCAGCGGAGCATCGTGCAGCTGCAAACCTACGAGCTCCGGGACCAGGCTTCAGGGAGCATGTGCTGCACCATCCTGTAGGGCTTAGGGTGTATTCTCTCAACAGTGGTTGAACAAATGGATAAGACAATGCAAAATTAAACGGAAACTGTAGTGATGTAGGGGGATAGGTTCACACTTGGGTGCGCTACAGAGATGTATTTCCCAAAATTAGTTTGCTCTCCTGTACCCAGTTAAATTTCTGCATCCTCTCCACGGCCGCACGACATGGAACCCCGCACATGGCGAAACCGCCATGTAGGACTCACTGTTCTTTGATTACTATTTTCTTTGGTAACTCTAGTAATCGCCCCGCCCTATCATACCAAGCCCTAGCCACAGCTTGCTGCAGCCAGTATGCAAGGCCTTTTGCCGAGATTCCCCAACAAGAGGAAATGACAGCCTCTGGGCTTTGCAGGCGGTATTCTCACTTGCAGGTCTAGAATTGTTCCCTCGAGGTGAACACAAGGCAGGGCTTGTGCGGAATATGGTCAGTCCCCAACTTGATTCATAGTGCTCTGTACTGGGCAGTGCGTGCAGGGTCTTAGCTTTCAATGTTCAAATCATACGGTTTTTTCTGGATGTTGTTCAAGCGGCAAGCTGTCTCATGATCATGCACCATGCCAGGGAGATTTCAGGTTGCGGGTCGCGCAGAACTATGCCATGCGTGGAGGGAGGGCAGAGGCTGCTCATGGCAGGTGACTGGTTGATCATCCTCTCCTCCTACAGGTGTAATTACCAGTTCTCCTTTTTTCGTGGTGCCCTATGCAGTTCGAATAGGTGCAAAGGGCGTATGCCCTTCGAAGAACAGGCCATGATGTACAGTGTATGGGAAGTTTGCTCGCCGGAGTCTCCATGTAAAACGCATTCCAGTTTTGCTTGGCGAGCTTTTTTGGGATGCGAACAATTACCTGGGCAGTGTGCCAAGCATGTGTCTAGGGCGCGCACAGTTGTTGAGTTCAGTGTGTAGAGGCCGCTGTTGCGCGCACACGCCTTGTCCATTTGAGAGAATTCTGTCCGTTGTTTCGCTGCATTGGTCAGTATGAGTAGTTGGTGGTTAAATCAAGATTTTTTTTTGAGGTCTCTGGGTCCCCCTATGAATGGAAACTATCATTTCAACATAAGTTGAACAAGGTCGCTGATTGACGGTAGTTATAGCCACTCCCCACCCCTGAGCCCCAAATCAGAAACCGTGCTGCGCTGGCTGCCTTCCATGTATAGTTTCGCTTAAACAGATGAATTATGGATTCCCCCACAACCATAATAGGATCACCATATACGGCACATCCTAACTACATAAGGGAAACCGAAACTGCCGAAACAAAACAACTTTGCTGAATTTGTCTGGCATCCTTCGTGTTCCCGAAACTATAAACCCTATGTGCAAAGGGCCTCAAGTCTATGAACGTCATCCCAGGCTAAATCCGGAACCCTAAATCCTGAAACATGCAGCGCCATGCGCGTGCCGAAGCCCTGCCTGAGGCTGGGTTGCTGTGAAGGAACTTCATATGGGTACATAGTAAGCATTCTTAGTAAGGTTTCCTAATCATGGTAAATTAAGTTCCTTAACAGCAACCAGGAAACCCCTCAATCCTAAACCCTCCCTCCGCAGCCCCGTCCCCAATTCAGAACCCTAAACCCCAAATCCATGAACCTACACGCGGAAATCCGCCTAAGCCCCCCAAACCCTAAGCCCTCAACCCCAAACCCTACCCCCTACAACAAAAACCGTGCGGTCCAACCGAGGTTCGCCTGGACCGCGCGTTGGAGGCACAGAAGTTGATGGCTCCTTGGGATGAAATGGATCCGGGGCTCAGGGTTTGCGGTTATAGTCCCCCTTAAGTAGATAGAATATGGGGTATATAGCCATATTCTATCTTCTTAGGGGGGACTATCGGGTTTAGGTTTTAGGGCTTGGGAATTTGGGTTGACTACATGGCCCCTTGACTTGCCCCCAAGGGAAGAATGGCACCATGTTGGGAATCTTGCTTATCTTACAGCGGGTTAGTGGGGAAGAAGTCAATATGTTATGTAGGGGTTAGATTCCCTTATTCCCTAGTAAGCGCCAGTCATTTATTGAGTACAAGAAGAGGGTTTCGTGTTAGTCCCAAGCCTTGAAAACCTAGGTTTTGTTAAGGGTCTGTAGCATATGGTAGAGTGTTTACCTTGAAGCGGGTTTCTGAAGGATCTATACTTCGGCATATGTTGCAAGATGCAGGGTTTGGATGCTTCATAGCGTAAGGGTTCCAAGGGTGTCATACTTATTCTGGGCCACGTATGAAGGAACCCATCCGTCTTCCTGTAGGCAATTCCCAAGCATAGTTTCGGCTTTGTGCTTTTGATGGCTTCTGATGGGTGACTATCTTGGCCGCGGACAACATTTTAGGTCTCAGGTGTTTTTCCTTGCTGAAGGCCAGTAATTCATACAGAAAACAACTTGAATGTTTACCAATCTCCATACAAGCCTGGACAGTCATATAGCCCTCATGTCAGCCATATTTGCGCTAGTACCTCGCCCAACCAAACTTGTATCAAACATATCGCTCTGAAAACAGGGAGCATCCACGTTCATGTGTGCCCTAAACTCTAAACTTCCCGAAGCCCTAAACTCAAGACTTTCCCTCAGCGGCAAACTGGGCACTGGAGAGCTGAGGTCTCTGCGGAGGACAAGCAGAAGGCCTTGCAACTATCATCTGACGTCTACAGGGTCCTAATTTGGTGGGTTGGGGTTACCAACATGACCTTGTGAAACACTGCGCGCCATCTTCAAGAGCTTGAGTTGGGCGTCATAAGGACTTCGCAGTCTTTCTAGTCAGTTCTCTTTCAACTTATGACGTTCAACCATGCTGCAGCGCCTGGTTTCTTCCAGGGAATGCATCAGGCTCCACGCTTATCACGCCATACTAGTTTCTATTCCAACTTCACTTCGCAGGGTCCTACTGAAGGCTTTGGCTAGTCCACCCCCAAAGGAGCACACAATGAATATCATATGAACTTTAGCATATGTATTATACAACTTGCGGTTGCCCAAATCCTTTGACTACGCTTTGGAGACTCCCAGATCTCAGAATCTCGCGCAGCGTGACGCATAAGCCCTGTCATCATTCCGGAAGCTGTTTTGACCGTGAGTCACGGTTTACGGTTTAGGGTTTAGGGTTTAGGAAATTAGAACCCCAAACCCTGAATCCTACTTGGCAGGTAAAAGAATGTTTGGCTAAGTTGGAGGCAACAATCAAGGAAGGCTCCCTGGCGCATTCTTTCTGCCTTGAGAGGGGGTATCAGGGATATATGAGGATGTATATGTACATATATATATATATGTATATATTGGCCTGGATAGGGACATAGAGGGATTTAGGGTTCAGAGTTTAGGGTTGAGGGCTTGGGATCTACGCTTAGAAGTGGTTTTGGTTCGGTGTTTAGGGCACAGCATTGAGGCCCGAAATGGAGGAAGTGATCCCTGTCGCAGACCCCATATGAGCCACTGTCAATATTTGGGTTACAGAGGAACCACTAAGGGTGGACATAGGACTTTAGTATAGTCCTTAATATAGTCCCCAACAGTTGCCCATCTCCATTAATTACATGGGAAATGTTGGTTACATATTCCCTAACAGGAACCCGAGTCCATTCACTACAGGGGCAAGTATGAGTGGAGCCCATGGAATCCCCCAATCAAATATTCGTCTTTATTCCATCCTAGCATCCCGTGGGTAAGGGTTTTGGGATACGAGATAAATGACGAGAAGGGCCAGAAGCTCCTGAATGCAATGAGACTTACAAGGGTAGTGGCCGGGTAGTGCTTACTGCATCAAACTTTCGGCCCCACAGCAAGCGGCGAGAAAGTCTGCGGTCGGTGCACATGGAATACAGGCCTAGGGTCTAGCGTTATAGTTAGCATACTATGGCTATTAAACACCCAGAATTTCCAAGGTTTAGAATACTAGCGTCATTCCGGGGTTTTAGTATGCACCGCATCATTTCCCGAAGCTAGCCGGCTCGAGTGAGGACTTCCTCGACAGAAAGGTTGAGTGTAATATAGTGTAATTACATCCCAGTGATAACTTCTTCTAACCCAGTTGTAGCCATGCTGGCTTGACGGCCACTTGACTCACTTGATCCAGTGAAATCATGGGGCTCAAGATCTGCAAGCATGCAGGTGGAAAAACCAGACCTTACCCCTAACCCCAGAGACCTGAAATCTTATGAGCTATTCCTACTAACTGGGAGTAAGTGGTACTTTCCCAAAATAGAGGAACCCCAATATAGACCCCAAATACTATAATCCTTATTATCGGGATGCCCAAAAGGGTACCCCTAATTTTGGGAAACCCTAAACCCTATACTCCCCTATATAATCCCAGTTTCCATTTCATTTTCCATGTTCTTTTCCATTTGATTCTCCATTATTGGGGTAAGATTTCAAATCTTAACAGCAATCCAACCCTGAACCCTAAACCCTACACCCTAAACCCTAAACCCAGATTACAAATTGTCCAGGCATGGCACCTCCCAAGTTTGATGACCTTCCAAAGGTGGCGAACGAGGCCGCCGGAAGATTGAACTCATC
>CAJNIZ010047038.1:0-29315 GCA_905231905.1 Symbiodinium pilosum | reverse complement strand
GGAGGAATTATCACGCTGGAATAGATTTATATTACTTTAACTGCTTCAGACGGAGGACTTGAGGCCTTCAGCTGGTGGAGGAGTCTACAGGGGGAAGGGGGTTGGCACGGTTCAAGTTGCAGACATGGCAGTGCGCCCGGGGAAGCTCTTGGGTGTTATCAAGTTTTATCTATTGAGCTGGCTTCAGGGTTAGGTGGTTTTGGGCGGAGGGTTCCCAGTGTAGGATGGAGATTGCCCCCCCTTTTTTGCAACAGCTCTCAGAAATGGCATTGTGTACATTCGAACGAACGAAGAACGAGTTGCACCAATTTGCAAGAGACATGCTGTAGTGGTTGGGGGCTTAGGGTTGCTAGTCAGACCAGAGGGTTCGGTGTTCAGAGCGCAGGGTGTATCTTTAAACCATAAACTCACCTTAACTGTAAGTTTGAAACTTTAGGTTTTAGATCTGAGAGGCCCGTGGATTTTGGGTAGGACGTGCTGTGAGGGATGCAGCCATTGTTGGGTTTTGGCCGGGCCAGGTACACGGCGAATGCCTGCCATGGAGCTAACTTAGAAAATCTTCCAAAGCGTGAGTGAAGCCCCCTCCTAACAAATATCCGGTATCCCATCCTCTGGGTCATTCACCCCTACGGAAGGTGTCCTGAAAAGGGGTTGCAATCGGGGCCTAGTATAACCCTACTACTTCTTGTTGTAAGTGTTACGGTAAGGTTGACGGACTTGACCAATACTGGTGTATTGTGCTCAGTGTGTTTTTGAACCACCGGTCTGACCTGACGTGTCCAACTTTGGGGTTCAGGGTCTCATGGTAGGTGTGGAAGTGGATTGTGGAGCAGATGCCTGTGTAACATCTGAAAAATTGGAGTCTCATATGGCTCGCGTTTCTGGGCGGGATAGGGTTCGCTGTATGTCCTGAATCCAAATTTGAGCTGGGGGTCTCCGGTACAAGGCATCGGCTCCTGGACCCTCTTGCGGTCGGTACAATTTCCCTGCATGACCCAAGGAACCTTCTACCTTAGACATTACGGGATTTAGTACATTAATGTCACGCAGGATTTCATTAGCGACTGTAGGGCCGATCTAGGAACATGATATTGTTGAACGTTAGCTGGTTAATTAGCCCAAACCCCTCAACTGCGTTCTTAGAATCCATTTCTTCGATTGTGGCTTGTATGTAAGGCTTAGGAGCGGTAAGCTTAAACCCTAGCTCACTAGTTTAAGGTTTGGGGTTAGGCTTCTAAATTGTGTCGCTCGCACACTTAGCTGCATCGTTAAACCTGGACAAGTCCCGTGCTCTTTATTTTTACTACGCAGTACTGCTGCACTGCTGGGTTAACCTGATGGCAGAACATTCCAAACACACACATACAATCACCAACGTTCTCACCTTGTGAAATCTGAAAGCTTCAAACAGTGAACCTATCCAACAGAAGCACCCTGCTTCCTGAAGATTGCCCAAGACCAGGCCCTCTTGTCCATCCTGGCTTTACCTTTCGCCCCGCACGGCTCCAGCGGAATCTTGGATAGGCGGCGTCGCATGGGTGATTCTCAAACTTGTAGGCTTATTCAGATCCCCCTCATTTGATCGTATCAATGTGCTATTGTACCTGGAGCGGAGGAAATCTTGCACCATCTGGGATTCAAAATTAATTACTGCAGTCCACGGAATATGGAGCATGTACCAATGCGGTGGCAAAGTTCCTCCATCCGACGTATAGATCATGTTGGTGTGCAAAGGTTGGGGCGTCTCCACTCGAGGTTTGTGTTCCCTAAACCCTCCCCTCGAGAGTTGCAGCAGGCTGCAGGTCCAGCGCTACAGTAAGTGTCAAAATATGGTCAAGGGACAAGATCTTCCGGAACTGTAGTTGCCTGGGATACAAGACTTGGGGTCAGGAAGGGTTTCGTCCATCAATCGTTGTCCTGCTGCGTTGAGGCACGCAATTTTGTAAAATCTGATTGTTGAATCAAAACGCAAAAGGAGAGGCTATAGTCCCCCTTAAGTAGATATAATATGGCTTTGGGTATACTTGAATAAGATCCCCAAACACCCCATATTCTATCTATTTAAGGGGGACTATCTATACTTCTGTATGCCAAACGCTTCCGGGTCACATCATACGGCCCTTACGATGGGACGCATAAGTTTGGGAGCCATCACCTTGGATTTGGCCCAAGGAAAAGTGGAAACCTTGTAGTAGTAGGCCATGCGCTAGAAATGGTATGGATAATGGAAAGCAAAATCAAAACTACTATAGGGTTTAGGGTAGGGATAATGGAAAAGAAATTGGAAACTACTATAGTATATCTGGATAGTATATCTGGGTTATGTAGGGATAATGGAAAAGAACATGGAAACTACTATCGTATATCGGTGTTATATATAGATAATGGAAAAGAAAATGAAAACTACTATAGTATTTTGGGGGTTATACATGGATAATCAAAAATAAAATGGAAACTGCAAAAACCTGTGGAGGTTCCTCCCTCATCTGTTGGCTAAGGCTACCTTGCAGGTTGTTGTCAGACAGGTTTAGGGTTTAGGGTTTAGATTTTGGGGTTAGTTGACGGAGGAAGTCTTGCACCACTTAGGATCATGCTGCAATTCCTGGGATGTACGGTATAGAAGGTGGTGAAAGATTTGTTGCACTCACAGAGGTGTAGGCAGTTCTAAGTCACCATACAGAAGGAATTTTCAGGGATCTGTGCGAAGCATGTGCTCCCTAGTCAGTTCCTTGGTCTATTTGAGGGATAATGGAAAACAAGATGGAAACTACTAGAGTATATTGGGGCTATATATGGACATTGGAAAAGAAAATGGAAACTATCATAATCCTAGTTGGGGTGTAGTTTAAGGTAGGGGGTGTGAGGCCCGCAAGATTCGGAAACCTGCTTCAAACCCAGAGTTCTGGATCTGGGGAGTTTCCCCAGTTGGTAGTTTTCAACAACTGCGGGACCTAGACCCCAATATACTATACTCCTTGTGTTAGGGGCCCGCAAGAAGGGATCCCGAATTGCTGGAGACCCCCCACTTATGCTTCAAGGTGACGTGTCGAGGCTTTGCGATTCAGAATGTCTTGTTCCACATTCATGCCACTTCTGTGTCAAAGTGTGCAGGTGTATATACATATATCTATATATATGTATCTACAGCTGTGCTGCAGAAGACCTACGTGAAAAAGAAGATGAGACATTTTTCTGGGATCATCATGATGAGGGCAAGCTCCGCATATGAGGGATATTACCGGGAAGTACCGTAGAAGCCTGAATAATAAGCAACATGGCGGTCGTAGACTGGGGTAGATACTTATTCTATAGGGCACCTCAAATAGACCTCGAGATGATATTGGTAATCATTCAGGCCTGTACATTAGCAGGAGGTACCAAGTCTTTGGACATTTTAGAACCCTGAGACTGGACCTCTTTGGCTTTTCCATTTCTTGTGGAAGTAGCCAGCCCTCAGCCTGAAGCACGAAGCGGCAATTGTTGCACGAAACAAAAAATCTTATGCTAGTTGGTAAGAGTATAGGTTAGTTGGTGAAGAATATTGGTGAGTGTATATATTTGGTGTCCTGTCGGTTGGGGAGGCCATAGACAAAGTCCGACCATCAAATCCTAGGCCCAAAGCAGTAAGCCCCAAAGCCTAAACCCTAAATCTTAAACCCCTAAACCCTCAACCCCTCAACCCCTAAACCCCTAACCTTAAATCTTAAACCTTAATGTTGCGATGGAGAGGCAAGTCGCCCAGATCTGCCAGAGATTTGGGAACCTGGAAGACCTGCCGCAAAAAAGGCGGCTTTCGAGGTTTAGGGTTTAGTCATGGGATCCTGTACTAGAACTCCCCCTTCCTCCCTCCGCCAAATGAGGCCGAAATGAGCTTTAAATTACCACTGATGAGGCCTTATCTGGGGTCAGGGGGGTGGGGTGGGGTAGTATAGGATCCCATAACAAAGGTGCAGGGTCTGGGGCTTAGGGTTTGCGCTTAGGGTTTGGGGTATACAAGGGTTTATGGGTTGGGCGGTCTTCAGGGTTAAGTTCAAGGATTAGGGGTTACTGGTTTAGCATTCAGGGGTTCAACCCTAAACCCTAAACCCTGAACCCTAAACCTTGAGGGCTTTGGGGCTCGGAGTCTGGAGCTTAGTGTGTGACTGGGGCAAGTCAAAGCCTCAACCAGAGCAAGAAGGCATCACCAGTGGTTTAGGGTTTAGGGTTTAGGGTTGAGGGTTTAGGGTTTAGGGTTTAGGGGTTGCGCACCAGCATAAGCAATAACACGGATGGGCATTGCTACATGTCATTGACGGAGTCGCGCCGTGTTCTTCTTTTTGAAAGAAGTGTCACTGTCCTCGCCATAGCCGCTGCCAATCTCACTCCCACTAGCACCGCCACTCATCCTGGAGCTGCTGCAAGCTGATGCCAGCTTCTGTCATTGATGGGATAATGGAAAATATAATGGAAACTACTATAATGGGTTATATAGGTTTTATATAGGGATAATGGAAAATAAAATGGAAACTACTATAATGGGCTAGATAGGGTATATATTTATTCTTCTTATGGTTGTGGCTCATGCTATCCTTATGCTTTGCTGTTGTTCCTCGTAGTCTCGTGGCAATGAGAGCAAGTCTGGAACCTAGCCCAAAACCTGAAAGCCCAAGCCTGTCAAGGGGACCCTTGTGATTGCGAGCCTAGAAAAGTTCCACGAAGTCCTTGCAACCTCCCTATAAGCTACTATAGTATATCGGGGTTATTTTAGGATAATGGAAAAGAAGATGGACACTACTATAGTATATTGAGGTTATATTGGGATAGGGAAGTCCCACAGGAGGAGCTATTGCCAAGGCTTTTGCAAAATTTGCAAATCCTTCCAGGATATCTAAACCCTAAACCTTCTAAGAACTACTGCAACTTCCTCCATCCGACGCAGGGGCCCTCGGGTTTAGCCAGGCCCATGCGTACTATAGCCTAAACTCCTCAAAGGGGGGTTATATAGGGGATTCTACAGCGGACAATTATAGGGCTTATTAAGGGGGATACTAGGAGTTTAGACTATGGCTCATGCAAGACCACCTAAGAGGACCCTATGGCAGGATTAGGCTCCCAAAATGCAGATGCTTGGCTCTTACACTCCCCCAGACCCTGCAAGCCATGGGCTCAAGAGCCTTGAAGGGAAGATAGAACCTGGATGGGATAGTTCAAAACTGTTATATTGGGAAAATGGGAAATAAAACGGAAACTACTATAAGGAAGGGCTGTATATTGGGGGTAATAGTGGGATAAGATAGGGTTTAGGATTTAGGATTTAGGGTTTAGGGTTTAGGGTCTAGGATTTAATGTTTAGGGTTGTTTAGGGTGTGGGATGATTCATGATGGCTTGACAGGACGACGAGCCCACAACTGGCGGACGTGGACCCATCCAATGGCAACTCCCCAGTGGCCTCCTGGCGGAATCTTCAAAGGATTTCTGAAAGGGACCCTTGAAAGGGGTTCCGATGATACGTTTAGGGTTTAGGGTTTACAATATATATATATATATCTACATATATGTATACACATACGTAGGGTGCTTCAATGCCTGGATTGAGGTGTGGGGATGCATAAGCTTCAGGTTTGAGGGTGTAGGGTTTTGGCACTGCGGTCAGGGGTCAGGGCTTCGGGGTAGGGGCCTCAAAATTGATCAACATTTTTGTCCTAGATTCTCCGCATAGTGTATGACGTATACCGAAATAGACCGGAACTTGATATTGACAATCACCTTGTCCCATATAGTAGTTTTGAAGCTAGTTTTTCGAGGAACTAGCATCCGAACCTTGTCGTTCTCTACCATGTAGGCTTGGATATTTAGCCCACAATCACTGTACCAGTCCGAATCTTTTTTTTGGTGTTTTGTTGAGGACTCTAAACCCTAAACCCCATACACCCTAAACGCTTTTCAGCACTTTGAAGAAGTCTTCGAGGCCTCTCTGTCTCTTCCGTCTCCAGCATCCGCAGACGCGGATGATTTGAGCTCGAGTGACGATGCCTTGTGCGTGTGACGCAATTTAGGGTTTAGGGTGTAGGTGTTTCTCAAAGAGGATGCCTGTAGATTAGGTAGCCCCCCCGCGCAGTGCCAGGGACTATAAGGGATAATGGCGATTTATTCGGGTCCTCTTAGGCTCCTACTATGCCACCATTACGGACAGAACTCACATGTCTCTAGCTTTGTTAGGGGCCTTGAGAAAGCCCGCGCAGAGGATGCCTGAACAAATCTATTCCAAGCTGCCTTACGGAACCCTAGTCCGACCCTAAACCCTAAATTTGCTTTAAACGTCAGGTTTCTTTGCCTGGCAGCCTGAAATCTTTGTTTGCAAGCTGTAGTCTTAGGACTTCCCGTAGCTCCTGGATGGTGGTACCAGGGGCAACAATGATTTCAATAGTGGCGGCAGTGGCTGAAGGATGGTTTGTTTAGGGTTTAGGGTTGAGCCAACCTAAAGGCAACAGGGGTTAATGTAGACCCATGATTAATAAACATCCTCCTTTAGAGGGCCTTAATATTAGGATCCGTATTTTACCCTTATTAAGGGGAGGGGGTGTATTAATCAGGTGTCTGGGTTAGGGAAATAGGAGCTGGGGGTAGGTTTGGTAGCTTTCCAGAATAGGGGGACCCCATTCTAGATCCCCAAATGCTACAATCCTTATTGTAGGAGACCCCGCGAAAGGTGCTCTTAATTTTGGAAAACCCTCAACGCTGAGCCGTATATACCCTCATATAACCTTTATATAATCCCTGTATACACCCTTTAAGAGCTACCCTCATTTTGGGAAGCCTCGATTTTTCGGGAAATGTATAGATCTCCTGACAAGAAGCTTGCTCTCCCGGCTTTGGATACTTCAACGGGATCCCCAGGAAGGGTTTAGGGCTTATGGAATGCTGAATATTGGAGCTCCTTACATGGGGAGACCGCGACTCAATGTTAACACCGCCACCTCCCTATTAGATTTTCCATATGACACAAAATGGAATATTTCTTATGTGGTTTGCCAAAATTAGGGTACCTTAGAAGGGGCCCCAGAAAAAGGATTAATTATAGTAAATTGTGGTCTAGATTGGGTTCCCCCTATTTTGGGAAACCACCATAGGGTTTGGAAAGAAAATTATTCAACCAGCCCTAAAACCCTAAACCCTAAACCCTAAACCAGTGGAGCTACGGGTGACGTTGCCGCAGTAGGGGCTGAAGGTCCCGTTTTTCGGTGGCTGCACAAGCAGCCTCTGCTGAACTACAAGGGTTTCCATGAAGGAGCATGTCAAATCCCTGTTCTGCGTTGGTGGCTAAAGAATCCCAACATACTCTTATAGTAGTTTCCATTTTCTTTTCCATTCTCCCAGTAGAATCCCAACATACTACAGTAGTTTCTATTTTCTTTTCCATTATCCCAATAGAATCCCGATATACTATAGTAGTTTCCATCTTCTTTTCCATTATACCCACCCTAAACCCTAAACCCTAAATTTTAAACCCTAAACCCTATAGTAGTTTCCATTTTCTTTCCCTTTATCTTTTCCATTGCTGACCAGCTTTCAATGTTTGTCTTTCCATTGGTGCGTTGGATGCATTGGCCCGAACAGCCTTCATGATGGAGACTCCATAAGGTAATTTCCCAAAATAAGGGGACCCAATATAGACCCCAATATACTATAGTCCTTATTATGGGGACCCCCCAAAATGGTACCCCTAATTTTAGGGAACCCCCACAACATGCAGCTGCGTTGACAACAACGGAGACTCATGCCTCGCTTATACCGAAGCCGAAGGCTTCGTTTCCAAGAGTCATGGGGACTAATGTAGACGCATGATTAATAAACCCCCTCCTTTTAAGGGCCTTCATATGAGGATCCCTATTATAATCCCTATTAAGTGGAGGGGGTTTATTAATCATGGGTCTACATTATTGGGGGTCTTGCGGGCCCCCTTTCCCGTCCAATGACAGAATGGTAGGACTTCGCTCATCCACTTCAACGCCCAGCAGGACACCCGTCCTACCCTCATGAGATACACGTCAGCGGTGCGAAAATTCCTCCATCCATATCGGTTGGTGGTGATTTCGCTCGTGCTTCTCCTGCCCTGAGGATCCAAGTACCTAATATCCACATGTCTATATTTCTACACATACACACACACACATGGTGGCATGTGTGTATATATATATATACACGTCTATATAGATATATATTCTCACACACATATGTATATGTCCACATATATATATATATGCCGGCATATGGATATCTAACTTCCTAACACTATGAGTTCGAGCCTGCTCATTGTTGTTCCGTGTTGTTGAAATTATTGTGGCCCCCATTATTCGTAATGTTGTTGTTATACCGACAGTGCAAACGTTCCAAGCGTCCAACCACTGGATACTTGGACCCTTGGGCTTATGCGGTGGTTGACCTCCGAACCGCAAACGCGGAGCTGTTTTTTATCGGAAGGTCTAGCTTTCAGACTCTGGAGCAGATAGTTTCTCAAAATGAGGTACCCTCAGTCCCTGGAAGGGGGCGCATTTAGGGTTTTATTGCTTCTCAACATGTACCCTTTAGGTGGACCCCCCCACCCTGGAATAGTGGTATGATAGGAATATAAGAGGACCCTAATATAGTTACTAGTATCCCTTATAGTCACTATTACAGGGTGTGGGGTCCTCCTAATGTATCTTTGGTTATTCACGTCTGTGTGCTTCCTGGCGTGTTCCTCCGGGAATGGTTCGCTTACTTGTGATGGCAACTTTCACTGCGTGGTCATATGAACTATAGTCTAAACTCCTGAAGGGGGGTTTTATATGGGGGTTTATATAGGGGACTACTTCCCTGGCCCAAATCTTGAAGCTGGATGCGCCCCACAACCCAAACGAAAGGCGCACATCGAATCTCTTACATTGGCTATGTGGATCAGGTAGCTCCTCACGTCACCCAGGGGACAGACCCTCTAAGAATCCTTGATCCCGTGTTCTACCCTCGACCAACCCTACCTCAAATCTGAGGGTTTGAGGGTCTCCTTTCAGGGATCCCTATGACCAAAAGTCCAAAAGGCCGAAATTCCTTGACCCCAAACGCCAAACCCTAAACCCTAACTCCTAAATCCTAAACCCTAAAGCCTAAACTGCTACACCCCAAACCCTAAAGCCTACTCCGGTCCCAAGTCATTGAATCCAGCATGGCTCTGGGGTAAATATATCCCATTATAGTAGTTTCCATTTTCTTTTCCATTATCCTAATATAGCCCCAATATAACCCTAATATGTCCCATTATAGCCATGTTTCCCGGCTCAAGCAGCCCGCCAGAGGGTTGCTATGCTGGGATTTGCGCTGATCCTCAGCGCATGGGCGGTATCTCTGCATGACATTTGGGGCAGTTGGGCTTGCAGGTTTTTGGAAGGTCTGGGTTTAAGAGGTTAAAAGTTTTTGTGGTTGGGTGCTCTGGGTTTTGAGGTGTGGGGGTTGGAGTTTGTGCTTCAAGGTTTCTGAGGGCGTCATGGGGGCTCCGTACTCAGCAACCAAATTGCTTACCAGCTTCGTGAAGTTACTGCTATCCCTCTTCTCATACCCTGTAAGCCCTAAACCCCAGGAGCCATGCCACACCTGCACCCTAAACCCTAAACCCTAAATAGTAGTTTCCATGTTCTTTGCCAGTATCCCTATATTACCCTATCAAGGGGGACTATAGGCCCCATTCCCAGCTCTATACTCGTTTTGGGTGAGGGGTATATATACTTGGCTCTTTGCGGGCGGGCATGCATGCATGATAGGGATAGTGTAGCCCTGTTTAGAACTTCAGTGATAGGTGTGTGCTTAAAGTTTTAAGCAACGCTGCAACACTAAACCCTAAACCCTCAACCCTAAACCCTAAACCCTTAAACCCTTAAACCCTTAAACCCAAGCCCTAAGCCCTAAACCCTAAAACCTAAGCCCTGAAGCCTAAACCGTAAACCCTAAATAGTAGTTTCCATTTTCTTTTCCGCTATCCCTATATTACCCCCAAAATACCCTATATATCCCTAAATTACCCTAAACTGCTTCCCAAAGGTGTATCCCCATATTACCCCAATATACAGCCCTTCCTTATAGTAGTTTCCATTTTCTTTTCCATTATCCCGATATTACCCCCCAAAATACCCTATATATCCCTAAATTACCCTAAACTGCTTCCCAAAGGTGTATCCCTATATTACCCTATTAAGGGGAAACCCAAAGGTGCAGGCCTACAAGACCTGCCTCCCTGATGCAATCCCATTCGAACTTCGTCGTGGCTTGGACGAAGCTGTGGAATCCCTTCCCTAGACATTGAGTTATAGTTATAGTCTAAACTCTATGAAGGGGGGGTTACATAGGGGATTACATAGGGGACTATATAATATAGGGTTTAGGGTTTAGGGTCTAAATTTCATAGCAGAGGGTTTCATAGGGGATTCTATAGCTGAGGGTATAATATGGGGCTTAGGGTTTAGGGTCTAAACTCCATAAAGGTGGGTTATACAGGGGATTCTATAGGGGACTGTTATAGAGGTTATTAAGCCAGATAGTAGGAGTACAGACTATGGCTCACATGTTTGAAGTCCAGACCCTAAACCCTACACCTAAACCTTAAACCGCGCGGTCTTTGGGCTGAATCTTGCGCAGTCACTGGGTTAGGGCATCGAGAGTTCAAAGACCACTTTCAGGGTACCTGTCATTTGCGGCTCCAACTCTAGCAGTGAACCTTTCCTCAGTTTTGCTCCTTATAAAGGGGAGTATATACTATAGGTTTTAGGGTTTAGGGTTGAGGGTTTAAGGTCTAAACTCCATAAAGGGGGGGGGATATAGGGGATTATGTAGGGGAGCATCATAGGGGGAAACAGGAATGGTTTTGGTGTGGATGAGGATGGAGATTCATGCCTGGATGGATTCTCTCAGTCCCGACCGTCTAGCGGCAAGTAGTCCAGACTTCAAAGCCCAGCCCAGCCCTTAGCGTTTAGGGTTTAGGGTTGGAGGGTCAGGGGGACTTGGTCAGTTTACACATAGCCAGAAATCATGAAATAGTAGTTTGCATTTTTCTTTTCCATTATCCCTATATAACCCCAATATATACCTTATTATTAGGTTGACAATATAATAGCTCCAGCTATCCTCATCTTAAACCTACTTGGCAAGTCCCCTTGACGCTCCAAGCACCCTTCGCAGAGGAAACTTGACTTCAAACGGCTCCTTGGCTGCGCTTGGAAAACTGAACTCACGGGGACTTAGTCAGTCTACTCACTTATAACCCCTCTAAGCCATATAGGGTTTAGGGTTTAGAGTTTGGGGTTTAGTGTTTGGGGTTTAGTGTTTGGGGTTTAGTGTTTGGGGTTTAGGGTTTGGGGCTTAGGGTTTGGGGCTTAGGGTTTGGGGTTTAGGGTTTGGGGCTTAGGGTTTAGGCTGGTTTGGGGGAGCGTAACCTTGACAAGTGGAAGCTTTGAGTATTCGACGGTCATCAGCCAGCTACAGGTTTGCCGTAGACCGGAGCGACCTGAAAGAGTTGGCTTTTTGTCTTTTGTTTCTTAGGGTTTAGGGCTTATTGTTTAGGGACTGGCTCTTGGTGTGAAATGTGGGAATATGCTGTATAGGGATTATATGGGGATTATAGTCGCTTTTTCTCTACTAAGAGCCGGAAAGGTTTCATTATTGGGTTGAGTGTTGAAGTTTAGGTTGTGAAGGAAAGAAATGGCATACTACATATCTTACATAACCACACTGTGGCTAAGAGGACTACCTTCGGTGGATCCCCTCACCCGATAGTGGCATAATAGGCATATACGAGGACCCGACTAACATCACCCTTTCCCTTATAGGCCACTAGTACTGGGGGAGTCCACCTGTAATCCCAACAAGGACCCAAGCCTCAAGCTACGTGCCAAAGACTTGGCAGCTTCCATAGATGGGGGATCCCAACATAAATCCTATAAGCCTCATTTTTGTGGCCCCAGAAAGGGAAGCCCCCTCTTCATCCCTAACCCCCACTTCCCAATACTTCCAAATACGCATCGGCCCGAGGCTCAGCCCATGCTTCATATTTTGCTTGTTTCCTTTTTGAATCTTCCTGGTCTACCCGCTGGTTGATCGTTTCAAGATTGTGATTACCGAAGTCGTTCTTGGTATTTGTTTTCGTTGTCGCTAGTCTTTGTATCCTCGTCCTTCATTGTTTCGCCCAGATTGTGCAGATTCCTGTCTTCAGTCTGACTGCATCAGTGCGTCTTTTTTCTGTTGCTGCCGTTGCCATTGCGAGAACTACTTGTGCAATGTGTCTTATATCAGCACAGAGAGACCTGACATGACAACGTTCCCATGACGACGATGGAGTTGGATACTGCCCTCGTCCTGTAGGAGGCCTACGTAGTACCTTCTTTTGGTGTTTGAAATTGTTCCAATTTACAGTGCACATATGCGGGCTGTTATGGGGCCGGGGCTGTATCCAAGCTGACACCTAGGCACCACTATTCCCTTGGGAGTCTGGAATGGGCAAGCAAAGTGGCAAACTGCAACACCTACGGCCCTCTTCCAAATTTTGGCAGAGGCGCAGCGTTGCTGTCTTTAATCCGCTGCACCTAAACCCTACACCCTAAACCCTAAAACCCTACACCCTACCCTCCCTCACTCCCTCACACCACTTTCAAATAAGTGGATAGGTGTTAGGGTTTGCAGGGCATGTTTGTGGACCTGGTTTTGTGGTTGTTTTAGGGTTTCCCAAAATGAGGGGTACCCTTTAAAGGGGGATATAGGCGTTCTAAAGGGATATATAGGGTTCATGGTTTGGGGTTGTGGGGTTTCCCAAAATCTGGGTACCATTTTGGAATCCTTTTGATAAGGATTTCAGTATTTTTGGGTCTATATTGGGGTCCCGCTATTTTAGGGAAAACTCGCATGTAGGGCCTTATTAGGGTTTGAAAGTTTAGGGCAGAGAGTTGAGAGTTAAGGGTTGCAGGCTCTGGGTTTTTGGGTTGAAGGCCATGAAGGTTCATTTTTCTACATGCCTGTGGGCACCTAGACCCTGCATCAGCAACTCTGACCCTTCTACACAGTAGCAGTTCATGATCAGGTCATAATCAGGGTTCGACTTGTTTACTTCAACACAAGCCTTATCAAACTGCTACTGTGCGGGGGCAGTATCCATCCAGGGGCAGAGCATGGTTTAAGGAATCAGTTGTGCTTCGGCTGGAAAACGTTGGGGCTTCCAAAAAGGGGGGAGGGGGCGGGCTTTATGGAAGTTCCTGTAGTAAGGATTTGGGAGTGTTGGGGATCCCTGTTTATGGAACCCCACATCATGAAGAAGTCTTTGTTATCGGTGTGAGCCAAGATTTATGGTGATGATGATGGTGGTAAAAATGATGCAGAGCATGTCTATCACAATGTTCTTCTTGTTGTTGATGATGATGACGATGACGGCTCCAATGACGACGACTGCTGCTGCTTCTGCTGCTGCTGATGATGATGCTGATGGTGAAGATGGTGGTGATGATGGCGATGATGGCAACAATGATGACGAGGACGGCGGCTATGTTGATGGCTTGACGATGATGATTGTGAAGATGATGACAATTACGATGCCGGTTAGGGTGATGACGTCCGGTGATGGGCTGCTTTTGCGCTGGTATTTGTTTGCACCTATGTCTTCGAACAATGCGGGGCCCTTCTATTTATTGTGTTTCTTTGGTCGCTACAATGGGTCCTAAGTTTTTTCTGGGAGATAGAGGAGAGGGTGATACTTGGTACCAACCATGTCGCAGGGCAGTTTATCTTCAGTTTTTTGGTACGACGCTGGCGGTGCTCGGTAGGGGCTTTACAGTTCCCGATCCTAGGCAGGTTATCGGAATTGCTCGGTATACCCCGCTCAACTACAAGCTTTCAAGGCTCTATCTGCATCGCCTACGCAAACCTAAACTCCAAGCGATTGACAAAGCACACCCTGAGCACTGCAATTCGCAAGCTTTATTTAGGTGTCCAACTTGGAGCATTGTTGTAATTTTTGCATGTGCGTCGGGCCGGACAAGGTGGTGTTGGCGAGCTAAGTCTTGTATAACTTCAGGCTCAAGCTTCTTGCAATGTCGGGGAGTTGCGAGTAATGAAGCCAATGTGCATCAATCAGTTCCGAAGCCAAGGTCCTCAGGGTTTAGGGTTTAGGGTTTAGGTTCTACAGGGAGGTATGTCTACATGTGGTAATGTCTGTCAGAAGTCAGCATTTCAGGGAACGCAGGGGGCCTGAATTGAGAGAACTGCCCATGTCCTGGAAATGGGCAATAGAGAGAGCATCTTTTACTCCTAAACCCGAGCGTGCTGCCCCTTGAACATGTTGCGGAACTGCGTGCCCTGCACACTCAAGACATCATGAGTCACCCTTTGTAACCACAACTACTAACAACTTAGCCCCAGCCCATCTAAGATACCCTTCCCGAAGGCCGGCGACCACAGACGCTTTGACCTTGGATAGGTATTTCTCAAAAGTAGAGTCCTTCTATCATATGCGGGTTTCCTAAAATTGGGGGTGCAATTCTGGGGGTCCCCAAAATAAGGATCATACTATACTGGGGTCTATATTGGGGTCCCCCTATTCAGGGGAACTACCATATCTGAAAAACAGTTCGGCTCGTACTCTTCGAGCCCTCCACGGGGATCCATCGTTTTGAGAAGCCACGACCTACCCTACGCCCCAAAGCTTAATCCCATTGGCCCGATAGCTTCAACCCCAAACCCTGAACAGACTGAATATGTAGTTCCGTTATCCCTATACATACCCTATATTACCCCTATATAATAGGAGTTTCCATCTTCTTTTCCCTTACCCCCAATATTACCCCAAGATGTAGTTTCCATTTTGACCCTGAGCTTCTCCCCTAAACCCTAAACTTTAAACGCTAAGCCCCTAAACCCTAAACCAATAGTCTGCGGTCAGGAATTCCTGGGTTACAACGTCAGAGTGGAGGTGTCCAACTCGGGTGTTGCCCAGCATGCCCCTGTGATTGCATAGTCTTGGCTGTCTTCTGCCTGGCTGTTAGGACTTTAACTTTTTGGGTTCCCTACTTTTTATATTAAGGAGGCAAAAAGTTTAACTTTTAGGGAGGGTTGTAAAGACAGCTAAGTAGTAAAAGGCAATGGAAGTAAAAGGACGCGGTTTAGGGTTTAGGGCTTAGGGAACAATGAAAGGGAAACTGGGGTTACATGTTGCCTTATAGGGTTTACCGCTAGGTAGGGAAAATCCCAAGAATATCCTAGTCTTGTTTAGAACTACTCTCATGTAGCACAAGTGTATCGGAACATAGCTGCCTCGGTTTCTAGGCAAATTATTCCGACCGTACCTGGCCTCACTCAAACGGTGGTTGATTTTGAAAGTTGTCTAAAATACAAAGCACGTCAGGCTTTTAGGGTTATGCTCATGAAGCTAGGGACTAGATGCACAGGATTTATGGGGGCTTGGCTGTTCGAAGGAGGGATTGAGAGTGGAAAGAGAAGGCACCATTGGGAGCATTTCCTGGAAGGGAGATCCTAATGAAATAGGGAACCCCTAAATCCTAAACCCCAAACCTTTTCTTCCGGCCACTTTGGGGACAGGTACTTTCAACAACTGGCATTTGGACTTCAAGGTTTCAGAACTAGGTTGTGCGAGTGTTTTGGTACAGGATTTTGGGTGTCAGGGTCTGGGGTTTCTAGAACTTGGAAAGCTTTCCCTAAGGGTCCAAGTACCTATTAATTACATACTTCCCCTATAATTACTATTACCCAACTCCCAAGTACCCAAATATTGGATACATGGACCCTTAGGGTTTGCAGTTTGAGAGCCTAAGATAAGGTTCCGCCGGATGCCAACGTTTCAGACTTAGGGTTCATGGTTTAGGGTTTAGGGTTTGGGGTTCAGGGTTTAGGCTTAGGGAAACCTCAGGCAACATATGTGGGTGCTTCTCAAATCCATGAACTTTAAGGATTTTTGGGAGACCCTACACCCCCAACCATCAAAACCCTTAACGTAAGAGATTCCAGGTTGCCTATTATGAGCAAGTTTTTGTTGGACTGTGGCTTGCTAAGCTGATTATGTACGTTTCCCTAAATTGAATATGGTGGAGGTGCCTATACTGGAGTTCCCATGACGATATGGGTCCCCATATTAATCTCGCGTTTTTTTGGGATGCAAGTGTCGCATAAATAAACAAATATATATATATATCATATTTTCTTACACGTGCAGAAGTCATTTTAGACCTGACCTTCGGCGCCGCTAGACTAACAGCTGCTGTAAATAGCTGTGGGTGCAAACCTGCAGCTTTTCCATAATCCCTAGTCCGTACTCTTCTTGCAGGGTGGCTGAATCATCCTCATGTGAGTATTTCACGAAGAGCTCCCCTTAATTTTGTTTGATCGGCCTTCAAGCTTGACATGGCTCCTTGCATTCTCAGGCTATGCCGCTTCAGGTTTAGGGTTCAGGGTTCATGTACGGTTTGGGGTTTAGGGTTTGAGGGTTTGAGGGTTTAGGGCATTTTCAGGGTATGAGGCTTATGAGGGTTTAGGGCTTACAACGTTGCAAACATCTACTAGGAATTGCCAAGGGTTGCAACTTGGCTTTCCAATGTTTTGCAACCCTCACCCCCAAACCCAATAATAGAGAAACGCATCCTCAAGCAAATGAAAAATGACATGGAAACAGGGATAATGCGAGTGATAGAATGAGACGGTATTATACATGGAATCCTAGACCCTAAGCCCCAGAGCCAAAAACCTCAGCTTATACCCTGAAAACCTCAAACTCTAAACCCTAACCCCCAAACCCTAACCCCCAAACCCTAAATCCCTAAACCCCTTAACCCTAAATCCCTGAACCCCAAAACCCCAAAACCCTAAACCCTACACCCCAAAGCCCCGAAAGCCTGCAACTTAGGTGCTCTACGCGCTCGCAGGGTGTGCAAACCCGACTGCAGCAACGGATGCAGACCGCGGCTGCATGGGCCAGGTGAGAAGAGCAGTATCTAAGGGTTGCTTTAGGGTTTAGAATGGTACCCTTTAAGGGTGTTCTAGGGCTTATATAGGGTTTAGGATTTAGGGATTTAAGAGTATTTTGGGGGTATATTGGGAGAATGGAAAAGAAAAGGGAAACTACTATATGAAAGTTAAGGGTTTCGGGTTTAAGGATTTAGGGTTTGGGGTTTAGGGTTTAGGGATTTAGGGTTTAGGGCTTAGGGATTTAGGGTTTGGGGTTTTAGGGTTTGGGGATTCAGGGTTTAGGGTTTGGGATGGGATGCTGCTGTCCCCCATATGTAGGGTAGGGATATATAGGCATGGACAATGTACGGGAAGCTGGGATTATGTCGCGGTTATGCAGTTTTTTTCTATGGGGATATTCTGTTTCCCAATACAAGAAGTAAGATTATCTCCTCCTTTTGGGAAGAAGAGCATCATCTTAATAGGTCCAGCCACCACCAAAAGCATAACTCAAGAACAGTTGAGGGTGGAATATTTTACTAGCTAGGTCTGTATTTGAGATAAGCATAAAATTCCCCTATGGTTACATGAGGAAACCTGATCATATATAATGCTCCAAGCGTAATCTCTGTAGAAGCACCCCAAACCCTGAAACCGAAACCGGAAACCCGAAACCAAAAACCCAAATCCAAACTTTTTTGAGCTGGGGATCCTTTGAGATCACGGAGCGAGCTGGCAGAGGTCCTTTCTGAATCATTCTATTCTTGACCTTCTACAGTCTAGGGTTTAGGGTTCCTGGTTTAGGGTTTAGGGTTTAGGGTTCCGAGATTAGGGGCCCAAATATTCCTCCATCGATTTGTGCATATCAAAGCATTGTAAAGAACATCCACATTTGAGTCCCACGTGCGGCCTTCGCGAGGAGACGAAGTTCCACGCAGCTGTTGGTGTCTACACCAACCAGGAGGTTGCGCAGTGTCAATATCATAGGTTCCCCTATTACCCTAAACCCCCAAACCCTAAACCCTAAAACCCTAAACCCTAAAACCATTAACGTAAGCTCAATACCCAGCCCCCCACGTGCCACCTTTTAATTCAAGATATTTAGGGATAGTTAGGCTTAGTGAATTTTACTTAGGGGGAACCTAGGGGGGATAGTATAGGCGGGGGTAGGAGGGGAATGCATGAGGTAAGAGTTCAGGCATTGGAGTTGAAGGCATAGGGTTTAGGGTTTAGGGTTTAGGGGCTAGGGTGAACTTACTGGTGGTTAGTAGGGAACAAGGGAATATGACCCCATATAGCGCCTATATTACACATGATTCCCTTATTCCCTACCAGCCACCAGTAAATTTAGGGATTAGGGTTTAAGGCTTCCTGCAGCAAAGCAACCCTTGCAAAAATGACCTTGGTTTTTTTGCTACAAGCCCTGAGCTTTAAACGTCGAAACGCAGGCTGGGATCCATGCTCCAGAAATGGGGGGTTTCAGGGGTTCAGGTCCATGTGACTGTAGTGCAGGCTCAGGTACAGAGCTCGAACCTCAAACCCTAAACCCTAAACCCTGGACCCTAATCCCTCGGCATCAACTGCACTTGTTTCTGGGGTCTTGGTGAGAGTGGACATAGCCGATGCGGCCACTCAAACAGACCGCTTTTCTCATTTTGGAGGCAACCAGGGCCTCGGGCAAACGTCAAAGTCCTCTGGCTTCAACAAAGCCAAACCCAGAACCCAACAAAGCGGTTTATATGGGGGTATCATAATATAGGACCATAGAAGTATGGGATAGGGAATATATTATTTCGGGATGATATAGGGGTTTAATATAGCGCTATGAAGGGATAGTGGAAAGAAAATGGAAGCTACTATTTGGGGTGTATTTTTTTTTGAACACCCCTTCACACCTTTGCTAGCACCATGAGCGGTGACACCTAACCCTAAACCCTAAACCCTAAACCCTAAACCCTTGAGACTTAGACCGACCCCAGCCCGAAGATGCTCCCCTGACCTTGGCTTGCACAGCAAAGGTGCGAAGGGCTGTTTAAAGATCATAGGCCCTAAATAGTAGTTTCCATTTTTCCCTTTAGGGTTTAGGGGTTTAGGGTTTAGGGTTTATACTATAGTAGTTTCCATTTTCCCCTTTAGGGTTTAGGGTTTAGGGTTTATACCATAGTAGTTTCCATTTTCTTTTCCATTATCCCTTTATAATCCTATAGTACTATACCCCTGTATAATCCCTATATAATATATTCCTTTAGTCCATACTAACCCCACTGTAAGAACCCTGAACCGCATACATTCCCAAACCTCTCAAAAGGTTGAGACCTTGCAAGCGCTCCCGACTAGAGTTCTTGGAGGTTCATGGCGTTTTGAGGGTTTAGGGTTTAGGGTGGAGTGACAGTTCTACACATAATCGCACCGTACCAACAGTAGGTTGGAGTTGCTCCAACTTGTCACGGCAGAATCCAGACGCGGAACCTACGGTCTCTTGATACTCCCCACTGCCACTTTACTGGGAGAACGTCCATGTAGGTTTCCCGCAATTTCATTTGCAAGCCCCATAAACCTCCAAGTCGAAGATTACCCACGAAGCCGAACATTTTGATTGTGGCCTGTAGGTACGTTCGACGTTCTCGAGCACAAACATCTTAGGGTGTAGACAGTATAGGATCTAGACCCCCAACCCTAAACCTAAACACTTAGCCAAAATCGCTACCAACCCAGTAGGTTGAACACTACAAGCCCACCAAAGAGTGCGAAGCACCAAGAGGTCCTTAAAGCCAAACCATAAACACCCCAAAGATCCCACGGGCTAAGACTTCTTCAGCCGAGCATACTCCAACCGACCCCAAATCCTTAGAACCCCAATTCCCCCGGAGGTCCTTTCCCAGAACCCTAGGGTTTAGGGCTTGTGCCCTACACCCCAAAGCCCGATCCCTAAACCCTGTAGCCCCCAAACCTTAAAAGGTTTCCGAGCACTACGACCGAGTGCAGCGTATGAAGATGGGTGGCGTTCTTGACGACCTCTCCAGCCTGGGGTTCTCTGGCATGGGCTTCTTAAGGGTTGACTTGGCAGATCAAGGCGGTTAGGTTCAGGGTTTAGGGTTTAATGTTTTGGGTTTAGGGACGTAGTAGCAATATGACCTGCGTATAGCTGGGTTATCCCTTAAAGGATGGTTGGGGGGGGTACAAATCAGAAGTACTTACTAAGTCCCGTGGGCATCAAGGTAAGGTGTCGGGGTTTAGGGGTCAGGTTTATTTGGTGGCTTAGGATTTTTTAGGGTTGAAGTTCTTGGGATTTAGGGTTTAGGGGTTTCTGGCGTATGTATGGCTTCTAGCATTTGTGGAGTTTAGGGGGTTGAGGGTTTTAGGCGTTTTGGGGTGGAGGGTTTAGGTTGCAAGCCAGCCAACGTTTTGCTTAGTCTATCGACGGTGCCCGGCTGGCCTGCATTGTCGTCCAAACAGGGGGCTTGTATGAACCCTAGTGATAGGAATTGATGATGGTTTAGCTTGGGTACTGCCCCCCACTCTGTAACAGTGAGATAATATTTATACTATGTTTGTACAGAAAGCCCTTCATGTGACCACTAGTGAACATAGACTGTTACAGGTGGGGGCAGTGCTCAAGGTTTGGGGTTTAGGGTTTAGGGTGTACACCTACCATTTTAGGTTTCGGTGAGTATTTATGGGATTCGGTTGTACATTCCTTGTATACATCTGGTCTAGGATACCTCAAATGGACAATAATCTGGTAATTCCTCAGTACCTACCGACTCTCCAATCTGTGGGTTCCACCATCTTGAGCGAGGATGTTGCGGGTTGAAGGGTTCAGGGAGGTTTTGCCAAGCCCTGGGCTCCAAGCTACAGCTTGGGGCTTTACGGTTTTGCTGCGCTCTGAGAGTTGGGTAGTTTCAGGAGGGCATCTCCGCAGGAGCTTGCAGCATATGGGGAGCGCAAAGGAGTCCAACTTACCCTTGACCCATCCTTGCAAGTCGTTCTTGGTCTAGTTACCTCATGTTGTCATAGCATCGCGGACAATGGGTGGTTTAAACGCCCAACCTTTGAACTGACCTCAACGTGCTAAACCTAAATGCTCTACCCTAAGCTATGAAGCCCTCAGTCCCACATCCTAGAGTTTGGGGTTTAAACCCGAAATCCTAAACCCCAAGCCCAGAATAAGAGCAGGGCTTGAACCCATGAGCAGAGCACCAAAGCCACAACAGAGGGGAACATGAACCCACCCCAAAAATGGCTCCTTAGCCCCAGACCATTCGACCGTTTCCAAAAAAGTGGGGGGTCGTCAGAAATCCTCTCCCCCATAAGACTACCCCCCCCCCAACCCGCTTATAATGGTATGTAATCCTTTTAAGATTATGGTGCTAAATGTTTTTCTTTCATCATTCTGGGGTGGGCTTTTTTCTTGTAATGGGGGAGATGACCCTAAACCCTAAACCCTAAACCGCGTGACGCTTCTGGAGTCCCCTCTTTTTGTGGAGACCATAGAGCAGAGCCCTCTCTTGACTCCCAGAGTTCGACGTGAACACCCATAGGCCCCTTTCAAGGCAATCCTGTTTGGGTTTTGAGGGTCACTTGGGGGCATGTAGCCATACTCCCAAACCTATCTCTGCACCCTAAGACACACCCCATGATCACTATTACTATTATTCCGCTATTACGATTAAATTACTATGATAGCTATTGTTACTATTATTACTGTTAGTACTATTATTACCATTATCACTGTTAATACTGTTCGTAACTTGATAAGGTTCCCGTCGCAATCAGGGCTCTACGTCAACAGGCTCACCCAAAGCTCTGCTGAGGCAGCCTAGCACACCCTGAGCTCAGGGTTCACGTTTGAGGGCTTGGGGATTAGGGTTGGGAAGTTGGGGTGTAGGGTTTTGGGAGTAGGCTTTGCAGTTTCGGGTTTTGAGGTTGTAGTTTAGAGTAATTATGTGGTATTTGGCTCTTGGGGTTTACGGTGTTGGGGTCGACTGTGGAGGGAGGACAATTTGCGGGACCTGGAACCTGCGACAAGTTGAGAGCTGAGGGTTGAGGCTTCAAAGAACCCCATACTATACATGGTTGTTTCTTTCAGTCTGGAGTCCCCAATACAGACCGCAAATATTTTGGGGACCCTCAAAAAACGATCCCTAAGAGAGACCCGCATATCCTCATCGACCCCCAAGGCATCACCATCTTGATCAGACCGGCAGGGAGGATCCATCACTTTGTGATGTTTAGGTTTCAGGTTCAGGGGTGTGAGGGTAAGGATCGAGAGTATAGAGTTCAGGTTTCAGTCATCAGGACCGCAGTGGTAAACCCTAAATTTGAACGCTAACCTCTAAACCTCATGCTCATTTTGAGCGCCTGCCCCATGCCCGAAACCCTAAAGCTTCAACCCTCAGCCACAGAATGAAGGGAGTTTTGGGTATGCAGAAGGCGGGGAGGAGAACTAGGGTCAGGAAAGCTTTCTGTGACCTTCGTTGAGTGCACTGAGCTACAATATCTCGCGAGGTTACAGGTAGTTATCCTCCGGAGGGATTGCATTCCAGAGAGGATCTCCGCCCTAAATGACCCCCAGCCTTTTCGCAGCAGGATTTGTTAGACATGTGAGAGAGGCATCAGGTGTTTACGGTTTGGGGCTTACGCGCCGCAAAACAGGCAGGCAGTTTGCTTATAATTGGAGCCCCCATTCTCCCTCCGCAATCCCGAGGTCTCAGGTTCCTCGGTGAGACAGGCAACAAACAAAACTTAACGAGGGCCGACTGCTCTCCCCACCTGCCTCGTAAGTAGTGTTCTCTGAATAGTACTGTTATACATGAGGAAAGTACTTAGTACAGTATCGTGGGTGTAGATATTGCATATGGAGAGGAAAAGTTAAAGCATTACCAACTGTCACCTATGCTTGACTCAGGTAGTAAACGCCCAAGCCGACACCCTCAAGCCATGCACCTCACACACTTGATACAGAGGTTTCGCGCAGAATCAGCATAGAACTCCTGGCCACTGAGCCCCTACTGCGGAAAACTTTAGCTCTCAGACTCTAAGCCGACCCGCGATGCCGACCAAAAGATCCTAGCGTATGCGCAAGGCCCTGAACCCGAAATCGAAACCTGAACTTATAGGCTCCTACCTGTTTCCTGGGTCTTACCGTTAATTGGGTTTCTCGGAGTTTCTAGTGTATGTAACAGGTATCTGGGTACCCAGGAATAAGGGCCTGTACTAAGGGCCCATGCTTCCAACCTTATTTGGAGCCTCGCAGCTTATCTAGTAATAATGAGAGTGCCCCTAGCTACGTCCAAAAATAGTAGAATCCGGATTTCTAGTTGCCCGAAGCAAAGCTGAACCTAAGAAGTTGCCTAAAACCCTGAGCCCTAATGCCCAGCAAGAGGTCCAAGAACGGTTGTTTCTGGATGACTACAGGTGCCATGGCCAAGCTTGAAGCAAGCTTCCCTGTTGAGATCTAATGCAGTGGGGTCTAGCGATTTAGGGTGTAGTTTGGGGTTTCGGGCTTGTCTTTAGGGCTAGAGCTTGGGGTTGGAGGTTTGAAATGGTGGGTGTTGATTTTTGGGTTCTTGTCAGGCATAGATGGCGAAGCCAGTTTGGGAGAAATTTAACTCTTAGAAGAAACGGAGAACCAAATGGAAAGAAAAGCTGCACAATGTCATTGAAACGGTGGGTCCCGTTGAAGGGGTTAAAAGTTAAAAGGATATCTAGGGTTCCTATAGGGTTTAGGATAATGGAGACTCAAATGGAAAAGGGAATGGAAAATGGAAGCGCAGGGGCTTTATAGGGGCGTGGATGTAGTCGGTGTCGTTGGTTTCCTGGAATGTTCACCATGGGAAGGTACACCTTTCGATGGCTTGGGTTGATTTCCCATTTTCCCCTGCGCAAACCGCGCTTTTCGTCGGACCTTCGGGCAGACGGGAAAAAGGGGTTGTAAAAAAAGCTATATACCATTATATAATTCCTATACAATCCCTAATACAACCCCTTTAAGAGCTACCCCTGATTTTGGGATGGTTGGCTTCGTGAACCTGCAGTCCCGCCACTGGTACGGAAAGTAGTCTAAGATAGTTAAACCTCACACCCCGCACCCGTCACCGCAGACCTTAAAGCCCGAAGTAGTCTAAACTCCTTGAAGGGGGTAATATAAGGCAGTACATAGGGGAGTATTCTTGGGGTCATTAAGGGGGATCCTACAAGACTAAGTACAACAATCAACACGCCTCACACCCTAAAGCCTAAACCCTAAACCCTTAAACCCTAAACCCTTAAACCCTAAACCCGAAACCCTAAACCCTTAAACCCTAACCCCAAAACCCTTAAACCCCTAAACCTTGAAGCCCCAAGGAGCTACAACACCAAGTACAGCAATCCAACACCATGGTTCTCTTCCAAAGACAGCATCAACACGTCGCAGCTCATCGCGTGTAAAGACTGGCGAGGCGTGCTCTCTGCCAAAGCAGGATGCAAGGTTTCTATACGTAATTCTACTATAATATACTGTAATATACTATAATATATTATAACATATTATAATATGTTATAATATAGTATAGTATATTATGGGTCTACATTAGATATACGCATCAATCCTGTGTGGATTAAGAGATTTCAACTTTGAGGTCGAGGTTTCAGCTTGTTGGTATTCGGCCTGTTTGGATTCCATGTTCATTGTCTTTTCCATTTTGTTCTCTTTCATCCCTCAATTTCCGTATAAGCCCTATGTATCAAAGATAATGCACCCCAGTCGAGCAAGCCAAGATCTTTATGATAAGGGCTGCGCTAAATGGACTGAACATGCGCAGTTGAAATTCATACTTGCGCCCACTACCGGACTAAAGTAGACAGGCTGAGCAAATCATGACGACGTGACTGGACCGCACCCCAAATGGTGGTCTATATTTAGAGAGGAATCCCAATTTTGCTTAGTCAACTAGATAGGTTTTCGCTGAGAAGCCGTACAAACACCTAGATTCTAAGGGCTCAAAAGGTGGGATGAAGGAAGGTGGGGTATAGGAAATAAGCCACAAAATAGCAGAGTATATGTTCAGGATCCTTTAACCCACTACCTTCATCCCACCTTTTGAGCCCCCTGATAGATCGCAGGTACGTTGCCTGGAGGATTATCTAACTGGCTCACATACACCTACGACCTAGCCGGCCTGGACACTTCCGCACCTTGGTGTTGAGTGGCGTGTGGTGATAGGGTGTGGGACTACAAAGGCAGAAAAGGGACCCAACATATCCAAAATATACCCCAATATATCCCCAATATCCCCAATATAGCCCCAATATTACCCCCAACTCTATGTCAAGAATGCTATGCCTCGTTCTAAGTCAGACTTGACTTACAGACGTTCATGTTGTGGATGCTCCTTGTGTTCGACAGTTTGGTGTGCATGCCTTAGTTTCCATTGCTACTGCCACGTTCTATGTGACTGGACTCAGGTCTTCTATTCCTGGTGCTATTCATATGGGTGGTTGTCAGGATTATAGTCCCTTTTTGGGTACCCTAAATATTCGGTGCGCATTATAATAGGGATCCAAAAAAGGGACCGTAATTTTGACAGCCACATATGAGCTATAGTCTAAACTCCTTAAAGGGGGTTATATAAAGGATTATATAGGGGACTGCTATAGTGGTTATTAAGGGGGATACTAGGAGTTTAGACTATAGCTCATATGTTCTATACCAAGTGTTCAGACCAAAGCTTATCGGCCCCGGGCCGCAATCTTACACCTGAACCCCCCCCACCCCTACTGTGCGCCCCTTGTACCCTGAACCCTGAACTCCTAACCCTAAAGCCTAAGCCTTGAACCTGGACGCAGGTACCCCAAACCCTAAACCCCAAACCCCTAAGCCCCAAACTGATATATAGTAGTTTCCATTTTCTTTTCCATTATGCCCATATGACCCCAGTATAGACCCCAAACCCCAAACCCTAAACCCTAACTAGGTCACGCACTCGTAGAGCGCCTTGTTGCTTCAGAGCGGCAGAAAGTGCAAGAAACTGAGGTTTCAGCCCGATTTCAGCCGCAAAATGGGTTTTGCAAAAACCTGAAAACTAGCGTCCTTTTTCACGATCATGTGCGTTTTGTGGAGCGAGAGGTACTCAAAATACGTCCTGATGCAAGGCACAGCTGCGCGAGGACATCAGAATCACACAGCTGGATCATGTCCTGTAGAGTAGATTTCACATCACTGTCCCTGGCGGCACAGCTGCGCCAAGGCACTCTCGAAACACGAACGTTATTGTGGTTTGGGCATGGATGCACTGGTAACCGTATGCTCTCGAAACAGGAACGTCATTTCGGTTTGGGCACGGATGCACTGGTAACCGTATGCTCTCGAAACAGGAACGTTATTATGGTTTGGGCGCGGATGCACTGGTAACCGTATGCCCTAGAAACAGGAACGCTATGATGGTTTGGGCACGGATGCACTGGTAACCGTATGCTCTCGAAACACGAACGTTATCATGGTTTGGGCGCGGATGCACTGGTAACCGTATGCTCTAGAAACAGGAACGCTATGATGGTTTGGGCACGGATGCACTGGTAACCGTATGCTCTCGAAACACGAACGTTATCATGGTTTGGGCATGGATGCACTGGTAACTGTATGCTCTAGAAACAGGAACGCTATGATGGTTTGGGCATGGATGGACTGGGAACCCTATGCACTCGAAACACAAACCTTATTGTGGTTTGGGCATGGATGCACTGGTATCCGTATGCTCTAGAAACACGAACGTTATTATGGTTTGGGCATGGATGGACTGGTAGACATGGTCTCGGAGCTCAGCGGAAAGGCGAAAAACTATGAAGAAGTACTAAAAACAGTAAAACAAAGCTCAAATCGCCAGGCATTCTGTGCGCGCGTCACTAACCAGTAGTTTCCATTTCATTTTCCATTACGCCCATATTACCCCAGTATATACCCTAAACCCTAAACCCTAAACCCCAGTAGTTTCCATTTTATTTTCCATCATCCTAATATAACCCCTATATAACCCAATAGACCCCCTTTAAAGGGACCTAGGGTTTCCATTTTCTTTTCCATTATCCCTAGCCAAGGGAAGTGAAATCGTACCATCCTGCTCGGACGGTTACTGGTGGCTTGCTGTCAGCTGCAGAAGAACTCCGGAGGAAGCCAGGGCTCGAAATCCAGTCCATTAAAGTTAGAGTTTAGGGTTTAGGGTTTAGGGTTTAGAGTTGAGGGTTTAGAGTTTAGGGTTTAAGGTTTAGGGTTTAGGGACTGCTTGGCCCGCCTAGGGGACAACAGTCCTTGTAGGCCTCTTTCTGGGTTTCATGTGGGTTTGGGCAAGGATGCGGAGGTTTGCAAGGCTTGCTAAAGCTTCCTACGCCTCAGGCCATTAGAGTTCAGGGCTTACCCCTAATCCCTTGACAAGCCTCAGAGAGTTTGATATGGTCAGAGATTTCAAAATTTCTCTGTAGCATGATGCTTTAAAGTTCGGCTGCTTCTTGTGTGTCCTCATTGCCCCATACCCTCAGTCCCCCCTGCTCTCAACAACCCCTAACCCTAAACCCTGCACCCCAACCCTAAACCCTAAACCCCAATACCTAAAACCTAAACCCCAAACGCGAAGTCCCTGCAGGAATGCGTTCCGTGCATTACTGGCAGCTCGCAGGGTTATATCTATGGCGCCGAGGAAATTATGTTCAAGGCCAACATGTGGCTGTGTCTCGAAATGGTAGTTTCCATAGATAGGGGTTCCCCAATGTAGACCCAAGATATTATGGTCCTTATTTATAACCCCTAAGCCCCCTTTTTTGCACCCTTGCAAAGGGAGTTCTTAACCCTGCACCCAAGAGGGAAGTTCTAACACGAAGAGTACGCTTCTCCGAAGATCGAAAGTATTAGGGAGTAGGGATTAGGATTTACGGATTATGGTTTAGGACTTGGGTTTGGGAATTTGGGCTTAGGAAGGATTACTAGGTAACCACAACATCTTAGCAGTTTGGTCATGCAAGAGCAAGTATGTGCCCAATGCCGGCATTTGCTAACATAGAGCCTGCAAGGGGGCCCTCCGTGGACTGCCATGTTTTTGACAGGGATGCTTGTCGGGTTCTATGAGTGTTTGGTCCTGTGATGCCGGTCATCGCTGCACTTCTCCTGCGGAGCCGGAAGGATGATTGGCAGTGCCCTAAAGAAAGAACCCTTAACCCTAAACCCTCTTTCGGGTTTTGGGGTTTGGTGTCTAGGGTTTGGGGTTTAAGTTATTCATTACTGCTAATTCTGGCTAGTGTTCAGGGTCCGAGGGTTGCTTTCTCCAACGGAGTCCGTCAATCCTCAATTCAATGCGAAATGCAAACAGGAAGCGTAGAGCTTCGAACCCAAACCCATTGAAGGCCCTGAAGGTTAAGCCTGCCAAGACATGGGCTCTCTCAAAATCAGTGGTCCTTTTTTGGCGTTCCTGGAAGTAAGGACAGCCAGGGGTTGTGCGGTAACAAGCGAAAATCAAATTACAAAAGATGTTGACGTCCCAGGTGGAATATGTCCCTCGCGCTCGCTGCAACTGACGGACATTCTGCTGGGACGAACTTTGCAGATGTTATCACGAGGCAGAGTATGTAGTCTGTAGCCGTTCAGGGATGAAGCTGGCAGGTTTAGCAGTAAATTGTCTTAGTAGGGAATAAAGGAATATGATCCCTGTATGAGCTGTAGCCTAAACTTCTTGAAAGGGGTTATATAGGGGATTTTGTAGGGAAGTATTATAGGGGTTATGAGGGGGATGCTAGGAGTTTAGGTTATAGCTCATATAACCCCCATAGAATGTATTTACTTATTCGCTACGAGACCCCCGTAAGTTGTTCTAGGGTTTGGATTCTAAATCCTAAACCCTAAACCCGTAGGGTTTAGGGTCTAGGATTTGGGGTTTTGGGGCGGTCTGGGGATCAGGGAAACAGTGGCACTCAACCCCGAAGTCCCCAACGATCATTGAAACCGTAAGCCAAAGTACTCCTATAAACCCTGCAGCCCGAGCTGTACATCTAGATGAGCCAAAGTCTAAGCTTCATAAGGGGGGGTTATATAGGGGATTTTATAGGGGACTATATCATATTGGGTTTAGGGCTTAGGGTTTAGGGTCTAAACTCCATAAAGGGGGTTATATAGGTGATTATGTAGGGGAGTACAATAGGGCTTATTAAGGAGGATGTTAGGAGTTTAGACTATAGCTCGTATGTCCTTCGTACTATGAAGTGTAATCTCTACATGACATACAGTAACCGTTGTTGCGTAACGTGAGGTCAGGTCAAAACCATACTTGGAGGCCCATGGGACTTAGTAATTACTTATAACTGGGCTTATAACCCTACTGATACTCCCCCCTAAATGGGCTTATAGGGG